>JAADWT010000410.1:0-21340 GCA_023336285.1 Pythium grandisporangium
CGCCCATGATGCAAACGTCGCGATTGCGCCAGTGAGAACCTAATTTCACAATCAACGATCAAAGAGTACGTCAGACCTATGCGTCGGCGATCAGCTTTGGCATAGTGTTGTGCGAGATGGTTGCGTACATCTCCCTGCCCTCCGCAGCGTCTTGGGCACTCATACTGTTCGTTCCGCATGCCTTCAGTATCACAACCATGAGTTACGGTCTCTGTCATTACTCTACTTGATAGCAACAAAATGTGTATCCCAACGCGAGCAAGTAACCTTACCGATGGCTCCATCCGAGAAGGCATCTACTCGTCCCTTTTGCATCACGACAGGTGATCCTAGGCTGATGAAAAATTTAGCCACCGCACAGCAACATTGTCAGTTGACTCGTGTATCTAGCCAGACCCCGAGGAACTTTAGCTTGTCTGTGCTACGTACGCGTCGCTGAGTTTGCGCGGATCAATCAACGCCGCGGTGACTGGGTCCACGCTCTCGGTCAGTCCCACAGCAGCACAAAGGCGCGCATACTCCATCTATACATATGTCGAACGATAACCCATCAGTTTCAATATCCTGTCTCCACCTGAGTCAGTCATGGAGACAAAAGACGAAGTATTCGAACCGCGTTCGGTGTCAGGATGGCGTTCGTATAACCCCGAATCAGGTCAGGCTCCTGGCTTGCCAGGAACAGCGCGTCTCCATCCAGAACGAGTGTTAGTCGAGATTCCCGCGCTCGCGCAATAAGTAGACGAACGGTGCTCTGCACGGCCTCATCACGGCCAAGTCCTGGCCCCAGGACGAGCGTATCTAAGCGGGGGAACACCTGCGCGATGCGCTCAGCGGCACTCGTGACCGCGTGGCCAGTGTCATCTGCGGACAGATGCTGCGTGGATGCGTCCGAGCGCAACATTGGATGTACAATCAACTCGGGGCTGTAGCTCTTGATGGGGACAGCAGCTTCCTGCGTGCAAAAGATGTGGCACAGATCTGCTCCCTGTATCCAGCAAGCAACGGTGGTGCAGGTGACATGCAAAGCGCTCGTGAGAAATGCTTTTTCCATGCATGCTTGCAGCAGCCACGTATACCGCTACCACATACCGTCTTTAGAGCAGACACGCCGGCGTAAAACGGCGCGCCCGTATACTCGGAGGAGCCACCAACGACACCCACTCGTCCTGGACACCCAGTGTATCATGAAGATCAGCTATTTACCCGACGTAAACGCGCCTCAGCGGCACTTTTAATGAGCCTCTACTGCTGGATCAGTACGTCCGCCGCTGCCCACAGCTGCTCCCAACTGTCGCACCTTGTTGACCCTTGCGGAATTCATTCGTGAGTGGCGGAATGATCCGCCGAACGAGCTCCATGGAGCGCCCCATCTCCATCTCCGCCATCGACTTCCGTTTTGGTTGCGCCGTTGGCAGAATTGACACGCAAATGCAGCATCCTTTTTTGACCAATGAAATAACCTTTTTCATGCCCATATTGACCAATAGTGTATGCTTTTCGCGATCTTGCACCGTGAGTCACGAAGCGACGCGATCTCCCATTCATCCGCTTATCGGATCACGAGCCGCGATGGCGTACGATGCAGATGGTGACCAGCCCTACAGCACAGCGTACGACGAGTATGAAGGCATATTTGGTCCGCTGGGTGTGGCGCGCAACAGGTCTGAGCTAATGCCTCGACGCTCGTCCGGCTCTCGCTCGCGGAGGCGGTTCTCGCGGCGAGAGGATAGTCTACCATCTTATGGGAATAGCCGTTCTTCTGGCTTTTCACGCGTGGGCAGTAGTGGGATATCAGGCAGTGGTTATGCAATGCGAGAAAAGTATCTATCGGATCGGCAGCGCAAGCGCCGTGTGGCATCCTTCGGGGGGATGGATCAAGAGGATGACGACAGAAATCGGAATGGGACCGCGGCTGATGGCACAGGCAAGAGCGCTCAATCAACACTACAATCAGCAATGCAAAGTCAACAGATATGGCTGCCTGCCAAGAACTTTACTTTCCGACAGCGCGCCGGTCGATTGGACACACGCATGATTGCCCGATTGGATCTCGAGAAGATTGTGGCCACCACGGACATTGCAGCCATTCAGGTACGTCGTTGACAACAGCATTTATTCGCGATTGTAGTCACTGCATGACTTACATCTCGTGTTTTCTTTCATGTAGCGTCATCTTGAGAATCTCGCCTTCTCGGATGTCACCCTCGAGGACGTGGAGCAGTACTCGGACGCATACTTTCTGAAGCTCTTCCAGATCGCTCAGGTACTTCCCACTTTTCTAGAGCTCTTTCTGACCCACCAACTACAATATTATTAACGCAGATCAATGATATCACTGTAATTTGACTATAGCTGACACTTGAGTATCTGCTGAACGTGCAAGACTCGCTAGTGAGTCATTGTGATAATTTAGAAACCCAATGTGTTGGTCTTGCCGATGAGACCATGGCATTGGAACGCGAGAACGAAGCGCATGAACGTGATATTTTATCGCTCAAGAAGGAGATTCGCCACAAGCAAAATACCCTCGCCACGTTTGAGGTAATGCTCGTGAACGCGTCTGCAGCGAAACGAGTCCAAGCACAAAACGCAGCGGTGGTGCCGAAGGTGGACCAAGAAAACGATCCTGCTGTACTCAATATACTCGGCGAAACGCCTATAACACAGCAAGAGGAGGGGGCTCTAGCAGCACGTAAGTCATAGCGCAATGCTACTACTCATGATGCATACTACGTGTGCAATCTGAATTTACTGGATCGTACGTTGATCTAACCGGACAGGGTGTTGTATGTAATGGTCAACCAGCCGTCACATGTGTGCTTTGCAACAAAAAGTTTGTTTCGGCGGAGTATCTTGTGCGCCATCAGCAAAAAATGCACCGAGACGACACAAAAGGCGAAAATGGCGGTGAGCGTGAGGTAAATTCAAAATACAAGCGTTTCGGGCGGCATAACCAACGTCGCAATGACTCGGATGCATTCTCATCTGATTCACGCTCAAGCAACGACTCTAAAAGCGAATCGTCTCGCAGAAAGAAAACAAGAACTAAGCCAAAGCTTCCGCCTCCACTTCCCGCTGAAGTAGTGCAAGCACTTCAGGATCGCAACGAGCTTACTAAACAGCTGATCGCTCTCCAGGAGGAACTACGCCATGAGAAAGAAAGGCGAGCCAATGAGACCAAGCAAGCAGAGCTGCAACAGACGCAATTGGTGTCTCAGGTGGCATCACACATGAACAAATTTCAAGAGATGCTAAACGAAATCGAGCAAAAACAGGAGCAAGCAAAACACGAAATGATACGATATACGCAACAGGCGCTCGAAAAATTAAATGCAGAACGTGAAAAGACAAAAGCAGGAGAGCAAAGCAGCTCGCGGCTCGGGCAGCTGGAAAGTGATGACGATGACAACCCCAGAAAGCCCAAGGCTCACGAAGCTGTACAAGTACGCCCAACTGCTATGCCTTACAATACGGGCAGTGGGGACAAGTTGGAAAAGATGCTGGATGCGTTCTTGCGGGCCCAGGCCGAAAAACAGCAAGAAATCGACGAGCTTGAGTATGAAAATAAAAAACTTCAAAGTAAACACTCCAGGATGAGAAGACGACAGCGACAACTCGCTCCTCTACCACAGACGCAGACGGCATTGATGGCCATGGCAGCGCTAGACGCGAAACGATTCGAAGTCGATCCTGGCATAATCATCGCTGGGGGGAAGGAAGTTATCAGTCAAACTGCGTGTCAATCTCCCTCAAATTTCAACGTGGTCCGGGAGGAGAAAATCATTCAGACAGAGGAAGAACGTGTTGCCTCCCCAACTGAACCTGCTCCGCTGATGCGCCGTGACATCTCTTGTGAACATGGCGATGAAGAGAAGAAATGTATTGTTTCTTCACGTGCTGTAGACGAGGTAGAACCACCAATGCAAGATGTGAAACAAACCCCATCGCACGTAACACCAGAAAACTCCAAACTGCGTAAACCCCGCGTCACAGCGAGCAAAGCGATCCTTCCACCACCTGTCAAAAAGGAGCCGCCGATTCTAACGCCAGAAACGGAAGCAGAGCCTAAAGCAGAAAACAAACGGTTGCATTCCCCGCTCGATAACAAAACTGACGTCAAGGATGCGAAGCCAATAGCTAACAGTATATCCCAGGAGGTTGACGAAGAAACGAAACGACAACATGCCGCAACCATAATTGGAAAAGTGGCGCGTGGAGTTTTGGTTCGTCAGGTATTCAAGAATCCAGTCAACTGGAAAATTGTCGTGCCTTGTTATTCTCTAGAGCGAGCTCTCACAGACCCAGAGTTATTTCAACTTACCCGCCTGCATAATGGTCAACTACGAGACATCGAGGTTGACGTGGTGGAATCGATGACCGCGAATGAGCTCCGAGTTGCGGTCGCCGAGGCCCTGAATAGCACCTCGCGTTTTCAAGAGGAGGCTAATGATTGTGATAGGAAGCAACACACCGTGCCAATTGAATACCACCGGATTATTCTTCATGACAAACGGACCGGGAACGAGCTGCATGGGAATCAAATCATCCATCACCTCCTTCACGCGGTTGAAATCGAGATCATTCCGTCCTTTGAGGCCGCGGAATTGCACGTTGAAACTGTCTTCGACTTCCATGAAGCTATGTCAACCAGGTTACAGGACATTCGTAGATCGTCCATGGAATTATCATTAAACGAGTTGAATCATTCGCTTCCTCTATCCACGCCAGATGAACACAATGGCACCCAAAGTGCAAAGAATGTGTCTCTCATTCGTGGGATTATACGTATTCAAGCGATGGTGCGTCGATTTTTGGCAACGCGTACAGCGAAGATGTTGCAAATTGATCAATTGGTAGAAGCTCGTCTCGCGAGTTTCAGTCCACGTGTGGCAGCTACCCAATCGCACCGACAGTCCGTTGACCATGTTTCGCGAATATCAAGTGAGTGTTCCGAGCTGGTTCGAATCCGCTCAGAACGTATCCATCAGCAGCTGGCGGATATAGTGAAACAAAAGATAGGAATTGTTGGTGCTATTAGCCCCTGTGCGGGGGCGACCAACTCGGCAATGCGCACAGAAGGATTATCAGCAACCGAATATGAGCATCACATCAGCGATTTGCAAAGCGAGCGTAAAAAGCTTCCTATGAGAGTTCAAGAACTCATCACAAACATATGTGAGCAAGTGGAATCTCTTGCCAAAGAAGAATACGACCCAGAACGAGCACTAACGGAGGAGGGTCAGTTCCATGCGGCAGCACGAGTCCAGCATGCCATACAAAAATCTCTTTCTCACACTAGAGCACTCATGAAACCCACCGCGCTGAATAGAAATGAAGCACAATCGGTAACGAGGGAAGATGCTGTCGAGATCGATTCAAACTCTACGCCGCAATCAATGCCTCTTCCAGAAGCGCAATTGAATGTTCAACACGATACTACGGGAGACTCTGGCGACACTCAACTGGAAGAATATATCGAAAAGGTATCGAATGTAGAAGAGGAAAACGAACGCAAAGACGGCGAAGAAATAACGAATATCCTCGCTATCGATGATGAAGATGATGAAGAAGTCAAACGACTCGCAGATGCATACGAGAAATGTGAAGAGGACACGCTGACTTCTGTTGCTTCCTTCGAGGCTGAAATCACGCCTACCCAGACAGGGTTAGCGAACCACGCTACCAAATTGATTTCGTCAACAACTCGCGTAACAAGATCTATGAGATCAACCATATTGGATATACCAGCACGTGCGGGAACGCCCGCACCAGGTCGAGAAGATCAACTCGGTCGATCACCGCGTCCCACAGCTGGAGCGCCTGTAATTTCGCCATTTTCATCCACGCCGCTCTTGGCGAGACGCTCGTCGGCGGCAAGGCGGGGGAGTGGTCACGAAAATGCGCGATAATAGCACTTTTATTCATTTCTTATGCCATCATCATCAATCGTGTGATATGCTGATGCGGATGTCCGTCATTGTAAATGTAATTTGAGTTGGGCTTGGTCTCTCTTCATGCAGCGAAGTGCCTCGCCAAAACACTACCTACACATCTACTTTTGGTGCTTGCTTCTTCGCTCACGCACGGCACCAGCGAGGTCTTGCAGCACCTCCTTTGTCTGCTCCCAACTCATACAAGCATCGGTGATGCTCTTTCCGTACTCGAGCGTCTGGCCTGGAATCAAAGATTGGTTCCCTTCCTTGATGTTGGACTCGAGCATGACACCGATGATGCGGTCGTCGCCCGCCCGCATTTGCGTGGCAATATCGGCCGCCACTACCGCCTGGTTCTTGTGGTTTTTGCGCGAGTTGCCGTGCGAGCAGTCAACCATCACATTGTCCGTCTGGTTGGCCTTGAGCATGAGAGCAGATACCGCATCGATTGACTCCTTTTCATAGTTCGGACCGGATTTACCGCCACGCAGGATTGTGTGACAGCAGTCATTCCCCTATGATTCCCGAAAGAATGCGTGGTTAGTAGGTTTTCGTCTACCGATATCCACCAACGAATGCGTGGCGCTTAGTAAAATCACTCATGCTTACCGAAGTATTCACGATGGCAGCCAGACCCTGCGAGCTCACACTCAGGAAGCAATGCGGGTGACGAGCAGCCACTACCGCATCCACCGCGAGTTGACTGTAAAAAGAGGATAATGCACACGCTCCAGTCAGTTTCATTACTGCATCAACTCCGCAAACCAACAGCTGCCCGCAAGAGTGGGAACGTACAGAGAGCCACCCGTGCCGTTCTTGAAGCCAATGGGCATGGAAAGACCCGACGTCAGCTCACGGTGCAACTGGCATTCGGTGGTACGCGCTCCGATCGCGCCCCAGCTCACCAGGTCACTGATGAACTGCGGTGACATGGTGTCAAGAAACTCACAGCCCGCCTAGAACCATTCAATCGTTACAATTGCTATTAGTAACCATATCCTCCAACGAGAAGCACCCAGCAAGAAGAATGACGTACGGGCAGTCCAAGCTCGTTGATATCCGCCAGCAGCTCGCGCGCGACGCGCAAGCCCTTGTTGATGTTGAACGTGCCATTGAGATCCGGGTCGTTGATCAGGCCCTTCCAGCCGACGGTCGTGCGTGGCTTCTCAAAGTACACGCGCATCACAATCAACAAGTCTTCCTCCATCTCCTTCTTCACCTCCACGAGGCGTTTGGCTGCCATTCACCGCCACATTATCACTGATGTTAGCATCAATCATGATCAAGGCGGTAGTCACCGTTGGCCAATGCGTCACAGCAACACCGTAATTTCTACTCACCGTAATCCATCGCCGCATCCACGTCATGAATTGAGCACGGACCAACCACGACAACCTACGCAAAACGACAGAAATGTTTACAAATGTTAGGATACAACCCTTTCTAGATCCAACCTCACAGTCTCCTCCTCCGTTTCCGCTGCAACGTACCAAGCGATCATCCACGCGGTGCAAAATGTTGGCGATGGCCTGCCGTCCCCTATTGATCTATATCGTGCCACAGCATCAAAACCGGTGGTCAGAAACATGACAATGCAGCGGGCCCATCAGTCAGCGAGCCCCACTGGCTTCGTACCGTGAGCACCGCCTTGTTCGTCAGCGGGATTTCCTCCAGCAGGCACGCTGGTGGGATCAATGGTCGGATCCCCGTGATGCGCACGTCGACAATCGCCTTCTTGTCCGAGATCCTGACATCCTGGCGCGACATGTTGCTGGGCACGCGGGCGCGGTGTGCCTTCAGTTTCTGCTCGCTCTCCCCGTCCTTGTTTGCCTTGGTCGTCTCACTTGTGGAGCGCGTGGCGCCCACGTCCGCGGCGCTGGCCTGTCGGCCCAGCATGTACCCGAGCGCGCCGACGCTGCCGGCCGTGAGTAGCGTCATCGTGGCGGCCAACAGGCCCAGCCCGATCGTCAGCGAGGCCGAGAGCCCGTGGTGATGGCCCATGCCTTCCATTCTTGTCAACTACTTCTACTTGCTTGCGTCTTGGCTGCCGAAAGTGTGTGTGGCTCGTGTCGCTCGTGTCGCTCGTGTGGCTCGTGTGGCTTGTGGCTGCTCAGGCAATGGCGCTAAAGAATGAGAGCGGCGGGCAGCGTTGCGCTAAAAAGATCCGCTCCGTCACCACAGGAATGTGCACCATGGTGGTCGATCAATTTGCGCAAACGGGCGCGACCCACAATCAGACCCGGATGGGTCAGACCTGACCCGTCCACGGGACCCGCCAACATGTCGTCCAAATTTTAAAAAAAATAGACGTCAGGCTGCGCTAAAAGTTAGCAACGTTTTAGTAGTCGACGCACGTGGATCGTGCCGCACGATCCACGTTGCAGCTGGTGCGAATAGAGGCACCACCAAACACCAGACGCATTACACATAGGACAACGCATGCTGCGTCTCTCCCTCACGACTGCACTACAGTACTCGGCTAAAAGCGATGAAGGCAAATGTAATTTAACTTAGCAGGGGGATATTTCCCAGTGAGCAGAAATGAACTTGAAAATGTCCATTCAAGCATGAGACTTGCCTACACATCCTGATCCTCGAGAAACTCGAACCGTTCGTCTTCACTAATGCTGGACTCGCTGACTCGCACACCGCTACTCTCGCTGTCCATGTACACGCGCCCCGTGCTCACGTACCCGATCACATTCAAAAGATCGGCTTGCTCTGCGATCGATTTGTCTAAATCCTGGAATGCGCGGTTCTCCGAGGTACGCGGGATGCTACTCGTGTCGCTCACCATTAACGAATTGCGGCGAGTCGCGTCCAGCGTGTCCCGAGCCTTGCACGACATCTCCCACAATCGTTTGGCGATATCACTTTCGGCACTGTCGCTAAAGGCCGAATCCCGCTGTGCCGATGCACTATTACTATAGGACGAATCGCGTCCCGTACCTGATGTCTCGTTGCTGTAGCTTGAGTCTCGGTCTCCCCCAGGTGCGCTGTTACTGTACGTGGAATCACGCTCCGCGATATCCATCTCTGCGCGCGTTGGCAGTGCTGGTGGCGGGTCAAACGTATCATAGTGCTCCCATGGGTCAGTCTCGAGCCGGGAACGGTGATTTTGCATGCCCTGCGTCTTGATGGACAGAGGACTCTCCGGGATCCGGCTACTGGACAGGTTGGCCGACGTCAATGGCATGCCATACGTCGGTGTGGTCACGGAGTTCGACACTGAGTGACGCGGCACCGTGTGTATCGTGTTTCGTTTCGGAGGTTGGATCGTATCCGGCCAAGTAAGCTGCAGTGAGCACTGGCTTCCCGTGCTACTGAGTGCGGAGAAACGCTCGCTCTGATCGATCACGTGCGGACTGTTTGGTGCCGACTGCACACTGGTGCCGCTCTTGGTCACATCAAACGACATGAGCTTCGAGAGGGGCGCTCGGTCTGCGAGTTTGCGTTGTGCGGACGACACACATTGCTTGCAGTATCGACGCACCTTGCCCGAGTCGAACGTCGTACCGTGACGAACGGCTGTATTGCGCTCCAATTCAGTAACGCGTCGCGAAATCTCGCAGCCCCGACACATCATCTGCGTGTATCAATCAGTAGACAACATCCATCAGCACGGTAAGGAATCCAGTCGAATCGCCACCAGCTCATTGTATCTGCTAGAAGACTGCTCACCTCTCCGCATGAATGGCAGTGATGTCGAGTTCGCATCATCGAGAACCGCTTCTTGCATAAATGGCAGTTCTTTCGCTCTCTACACAATTAATTAATCACGTAATGAACATTTAAATTAACCATGCATACTCCTCGTCAGTGACTAGAATACATGCCCATACAAACTTGCTCTGCAATGTCGGCAACAACAAGCGCAGCTCACGTACCGGCGAGGGGTCACAAACTGGTCCACGTGCACTTCCTGTGTCATAAACTTGGTCACAGCGTACACGTTCAAGTTGGCAATGTACGACATGAAGTTGGAATGCACAAACTCCAGGATCTTGGACGATGAGAACGACGCCATCGGCAGCGTGGCCTGCCACATGACGCTCGTGGAGCGCAGGTCGGGGCTCTCTTTCAGGAGCATGACCGCCGACATCTTGGTCCGTACCGTGCCATGCGATTCTTCCAGTGAGTGGCATTCCCGCACGTCGATCGATCGGGTCACCAAGTACCCCAACTCATTCATTTGCGAGTCAAACGTAGTGCCCGTGCTCTATTCATAACAACAAACACGGGAGCAGTCGTTAATACACCAACCTCATTACCCGCCGCCATTGGCGCCCATAACAGAACAATCACCACTCACCCGTAAGAAGCAAAAGTCACGCTTCTTCCCGAACAACCCAGGTGAACGGAGAGCTATCCAGTTGATGCCAAGGTACCGATGCGGATCGTTTTGTGATGCACCCTTGACGACATGCAGCACGGCGGCATCCAGGCATGAATCCAGTAACACGGACGCGTTGTGGCGGTAGTCCGCGGTGGTATCGCCGCGGAACGCGCTCATCACCTGGTCCAGGGACATGGCCACCTTGCCGATACACTTAAAGTCCATGCGCCGCGATTTACGCTCCGTGAGCGAGTCCGGCTTACGGCAGTACGTGCGCACGCCCATGTCTCTAAAATGCTTCTTGGAGCTCGACAATTTCCAGCCGCGCGAGCTGTCCTCAAAATGCATCTCCCACCGCACGTTCTTTACCATGTCGTCCACGAGTTCGTCGCTTTCCTGCTGCAGGAACTCGCTCTGCGCCTCATTGACCTCCACGGGTGGGAAGTGATCGGTCGCCAATGGGAACCGACTCGCGTTCGAGCCACCCCCAGAGGACGTGGACGAGTGTCTGGTGCGTGAGCTGCCCCTGCCATTGGCCATCGTGTCGCGAGAGTTCAGCATCCACCGAGTCACTTCAAACCGCGGTGGAGACGCGAGACGGCCAGGTTTCGTCCCTGAACGCCCGTCAAATGAAAAAATTCAGCGACCAGTCGACGCAGGCGTGACGAATGGCGAGCTACTCAACAGCTTAGCTCCCTTCAATTGCGCCACGAGCTCCTCGATGCCACTGCCCCCAGTGGGTTCAGCCTCGTGATGCGGGCGGAGCAGGAGTGCGATGGAGGTAATAGATGGACGGGAGGTGGCGCGTGTCAGAGAGCCAAGGCGAGCGACGGCTGGAATGCTTGCGAGGGACCGCTCACTTTGATTCTAACTGTTACCGTGAGTCGCGGTGCTTCGCCTTTGCTCGCAAATAATGTTCTCGTTCTCTCTCTCTCTCTCTCTCTCTCTCTCGATCACACACACACATAGCGTCCTACTACTAGGTAGCACCACAGACAGACAGAGCGACACGGAGTTATCCCGCAAGCATTCACGCAGTCACGCACACGAGGCCATCCATGTTTCAATTCAGACTGACGTTGCTGCATTCATTCCGCTCAATCGCTTATGAACTGATCGCTCCGTTCTGCAGTTATTTGCTTCCTTCTCGTATTGTTCCTATCTGCATCTCCCTCGTCGTGTCCATCATCGGTCAGCGGCGTCGTTGGGTGATGTTGGTTGTTGGCGTCATTGGCGTCGCTGGCGTCGTTGGCGTCGTTGGCGCTGTTGGCGTCATGGACCACCAATCGTCTTCCAGGCATCATCCACCCATAGCCTGCATCCTTAAATGAACTGATCGAGCGGCCAGTCGACGTCATCCAGGTGCGCAGCGTATTGGATGAGGTCCACGGGGTGCTTGAGCGGCTCGTGGCGCGGCGATAGCGTCGTGAGCTCGCCCATGGCTCGCGCAAACGATTGCTCCCGCGCCTGCTTGCACGACTGCAGCGCATGACGGCTCTTGGCAATCTCCTCGTCCGAGGCCACGGGCGTCACGTCGATGGCCACGCCCGTCGCGGGTCGGTGCCGGCTTCGTGCCAACGGTGAGCCCCTGCTCGTCACGGAATGGCTGTTATTGGTGCCGTTATTGTTGGTGTTGGTAGTCTTGTTGGCGTTGGCGTTGTTGGCGTTGTTGGCGTTGGTGTTGGTGGCCGTGCTGTAGCTGTTGGTGGTGGTGACCGCCTCGTCAGCGGCAAACGCAAACTCGACCGTCATGCCCACGGCAATCTCGGCCACCACGTGGCGCAGCACAAACGGGAGCACAAGCGGCATGGCGTTCGCCTGTCGATGGCTGCGGTTGCGACTCACAGTGCGCTGCTTCTGCTGCTGCTGCTGCTGTTGCTGTAGGCGCTGGTGGTGCGTACGGGTGCAGGACGTGACCGTGTCCGAGTCAAGGTGATGCGGGATCAATAGCCCTCGCGGGCCTTGCAGGTCAATGACCGTGCCGCAATGCCGCACCGTCGTTAGTGTGTTGCCACCCATCTCGAGCGTACTGCTGTTGCGCCGCATTGCCTGGCCCATGGCCGCCGTGGTGGTGGCCGTTGCCTTGTCCTCTTGCTGGCTGTAATGCTGCTGCTGCTGCTGGTGAGGTGGCGTGGATGATGGTGATGGTGATGGCATGGCCATCTCCACATGGCTCGAGGTCATGGCCATGACGGACGGCACAACACGGTCGCTGCTCTTGTCCACCACCGTGGGGATGGTGATCATCTTGGCATCGTCCTCCTGGTCCCCGTCCTGTGGCTGACCATCTTCGTTGGCGTCCGCGCCACGCGTGGATGGCTTGCTGTCCACGGCCGCGCGGACGGCATGGCCCTTGGCCACCTCCTGGAACGCGCTGGCCACACTCAGCGCCAGCATGGCCACGCCCGCGGCCGTCATCCACAGTTGCACACGGTCGAATGTCTGCAGGGCCAACCAGCCGAGCCACACGAGGCCACCGATGACCACAAAGGCCACACCGGCCACACGCGCCGCGGCGGCAAACGCCGACACCACGCCGCGTGCCGACTTGTGCACCACCACGAGCCAACCACCCAGCTTACTGGTGGTAGTGGTGGCCACGGTCGTTGCGGCCATGGAGCTAGTCGAAGTCATGGCCGCTGCGGATTCCGCCGATACTACCGCCGTCTTCACGTGCGTGGGCATCAGGCCCTGGTGCTGATGCTGGTGGTGATGGTGATGGTGATGGCCATGCAGCGCTGCGGCAGCTGCCCGCGCGGCCCGCGCTTTGGCCGATCCCCCCATTATTGCTTGCGGTCGTTGGGTCGATTCTACGAATCTCCTTTGACCTTCTGGGTGGGGTCTCTCTCTGGGTGTGTGCTTATGCTTATGCCTCGGCGGATGTCGAGCTGCTGGAGGCTCGCGTGCGGTGGATGGAACGCTCTACGAACGGCGCGCGCGCGTTCTACTTGCTGACCACACGGCGTCCACACAGGAAGTGGATGGTTTTGCGTCGGGCCACACGATCAGCCACTAGTGGATGCTGTTGGTGCTGTTGGTGGTGGCCACTACTACTTCCCGTGCTGTTGGTATTGTTGTTATTAGTGCTGGCGTTGGTGTTGGTGCTGATTTTCGCGTTGGCGTTGGCGTTGGCGTTGGCGTTGGCGTGACGTGGGCGTTGGTTGCTGTTGTCTGACACGGCGCCTCTGGTTTCTGCCGTTGTCTGCGTGTGGGTTACGCTAGACTGTTGGCGTTACGAGGTTCGTGGCCGCAAAAAAAGTGTTGGCGTCAGCTAGCGCGCTTTGCTCCAAGATGAGAGGAGGAGGCTGCCGCGGCCTGTGATGTCGCCTCTCCTGGAGATCTGGTTTCTCCTCCCCCATACACTCTCTCTTTGCCAGCATTGCCCTCAGCCAGCACGACCGTCCACTATTCAGTGTGTTCGCGCGACTAGCGACCATCACTCTTGCTTCACCGTCATGATTGCGTCCGATTTGTGGCCCTCCCTAGCCCTATCAACCCACCACCTGGTGGTGTGGCACACAACCCCCATCCCGTTCAGCAAACTGCAAACGAATTCGTTTTAAGAGGTCGTTCAACCTGCAAAGAAGTGATGTAGGAGATGTCAATTCACTCACTGCGATGTAATACTGGAGGTAGCTGACGTGTCATGCGTTCTTTACTGCAACATCCAGACTGGACTCTGGCCTGGTCTCTGCGCATTTGTTTTGTGTTGTCTCATTGTGATCCTTTTGTGTGACCGAGTGTGGTGGAGAATATCCTGTGGTCCCCAGCCACTACAGCGTCTGTGGGGGGCGCCTGCTTCCCTGTTTCTGGTGCGGGGGAATTCTGACGCTGGCTTGACTGTGTGGATGACGCGACCAGGCGATGGAGGAGATTCGAGCACATTCCGCGTGGCGGTGATTGGGTGGACGAATCTCAATCCTTCCGCCCCACAACAAACACCCGGTCAGACGATTGACGTTGAGTGAATTGATCCAATTATTGATCCACATCGAATCGAATCGAATCGAAGTTGGCGTGAGTTGGGGAGGTCAAATGTACTGAGATCTACTATTAATCCATTCTCCACACAGCGCAGTAATAAGAGCATCGACGGAATGAACCCACGTTGCAACTTCAATTACGACACACCGCTCTTTTATTTGAAGGCTTTCATCTTGCCCCCCCTCACCCCCCATCTCACTTTATTCCACGACTCCCTACGTCGTTTGGATATTGAATTTCGTAGAAAATGCTCTGCCCTCCCCTCCCTCGAAGAGCCGCCGCCCCACCGGCCGCCACTCGTCAGTAGAGACCGTCATAGCACCTGCCGGAGGCCCTATCGTCCATGTCCACAAGGGTCACCAGGTCCTAGTTCACCCCAGTCGTCTCATCTATCTATTCATCCAACCAGCCAGCCATCCACCTCCATCATCCATCCACTAGCCTCGCGTCATGTTCATCTTCCTAAGCAAGAAGATCGCGATCCCCAACAACGTCAAGCTGCGTTGCGCGTCATGGAACCCGGACCAGGGCTGGATCGCGTGTGGTGGCCAGAATGGACTGCTCAAGGTGCTTCGCCTGGAGTCCGCCACCCAGCCCGATGGCAAGGGTCCACGCGGGATCGCCGCGGCCAGTAACCTCACGATGAACCAGTCCTTGGAGGGCCACAACGGAGGTGTGGTCTGTGCGGCCTGGAACGCCAACTACAAGAAGCTCACAACCAGTGACGAGAACGGACTCATCATCGTCTGGGTGCTGCACCGTGGGCTCTGGTACGAAGAAATGATCAATAACCGCAACAAGTCGGTCGTGCGGGACATGAAATGGACCACGGACGGACAAAAGATCTGCATCGCGTACGAGGACGGCGCCGTGATCGTGGGCTCCGTGGACGGCAACCGGCTGTGGGGGAAGGAGATGAAGACGCAGCTCCTGTTTGTGGAGTGGTCCCCCGATGGGCGTGCGCTACTGTTTGTCACAAAGGACGGAGAGGTGGCCGTGCATGACGCGCTGGGCAATAAGGTGGGCACCCTCACGCTGCACGCCGTCGCCCATGGTCATGGCGGGAACCGCGATGGAGACTACCGTGTGGTGGGGCTGCACTGGTATGACGGCTGCGAGGGCCATGTCTCGGAGGAGGCGCCCACGCTGGCCGTGGCCTTTCGAGACGGACGCGTGCAGGTCACGCGTGGCCGCTTCGATGACGCGCCCGTGCTCATCGACACGGGGTTGGAGCTCGTACAGGTGCGCTGGAACAATGACGGCAGCGTGTTAGCACTGGCCGGTACGCAACCGGGGGAACTGGGCGATGGCACTGGTAGTGGAGGAGGCGGAGGAGGAGGAGGAGGGAATGTGGTGCAGTTCTACGATCCATTTGGGCGCCACCTGCGGTCGCTGCGTGTGCCGGGCAGTCGGCTGGAGGCTCTGGCGTGGGAAGGTTCGGGCCTGCGCATCTGCCTGGCCGTGGACTCGCACATCTACTTTGCCAACCTGCGGCCGGCCTACAAGTGGGGCTTTTACGCCTCCACGCTTGTGTACACGTACAACCGCGTGGACCAGGTGGAGAACTGCGTCGTGTTCTGGGATACCAAATCGGATGAGCGCTACATCAAGTACGTGCGCGGGCTGCGGCGTATCACGGCCGCCGGTGACAACTGCGTGCTGGTCACCAAGATTGCTAACGAGGACATGGGCCTCAGCCCAGCCACAGCCGACGACCGAGGCGCCGCCACCACTGGTACTGATGCCGCTACTGAAGCGGCCGCGACGGCAGCTGGTGCGCAGTACGCGCTCATGCTGTGCGACACGATTGGCTCCCCCGTGGAGACCAAGATGCTGGCCTTTGAGCCGCTGTTCGTGGCCATGACGCCGCGCCACGTGGTTGCGGCCTGCGCCGATGCCATCTATGTCTGGCAGTACCGCAACGCCAGCGCCAGGCTCACGGGGCTCACGGGGCTCACCTCCAGTGACGGTCAGGCCATGGACACGAGCGCGATGGCGCAGCTGCTGCAGCGTGACACTAGCAGCAGCAGCGGTGGGGGCAGTGGGCGAGAAAAGATCTTTTACGTGGACGAGATGCAGGGTAATGACCTGGACCGGTTCACGTACGTGAGCCGTGAGCTGGAGGACCCGATCGTGGCGCTCACAGCCTCGCAGGCCTGGCTCATGGTGGCACGCGCCAGTGGTGTGATCCACGGCTTCACGCTGCCGCACATCTCGCTTGAGCTGAAGACACTGGTGGCCTGCCGTCCGCAGGCGCTTGCACTCAATTGTGACTCGAGTCTGCTGAGCGTGATCGATATTAATGGACTCCTCACGATCCTGCAGGTCGGTGCCGCCGGTAGCCTGAGCGTCACTCCCGCGTGCATGCTGCCCTTTGAGAAGAAGGATGTATGGGATATCCGGTGGGCCGATGATAATCCGGAGCTGTTTGTGCTGATGGAGAAGGCGCGCATGTATGTGTATCGTGGCCTGGAGCCGGAGGAACCCGTGGCCTCGTCCGGGTACCTCTGCTACTACCGCGATCTGCAGGTGAAGGCGGCGCTGCTGGACGAGATCCTGGCGAATCCGGAGCAGCCGGACAAGTCCATGGTGGTGGAGTTCCAGACGCGGTCACTGCGAGACGCGAAAGAATTGCTGGATCGCGTGGGGTTGGCCGAGGCCTACGAGTATATCCAGGACCACCCCCACCCACGGCTGTGGGTACTACTAGCCGAGTCGGCGCTGGACCAACTGGATTTCCCCATGGCCGAGCGAGGCTTTGTGAAATGCGGCGACTATGGCGGCATCCAGTACGTCAAGCGCCTGCAGCTTTTGCACGACAAGGGCAAGCAGAGAGCCGAAGTGGCCAGTTATTTCCAGCGCTTTGACGAGGCCGAGGCCCTGTACCGGCAAATGGACCGCAAGGACCTCGCGATTGACCTGCGCCAGCGCCTCGGTGACTGGTTCCGCGTCGTGCAGCTCGTGCAGGCCAGCGGTGGTGGTGGCCAGGATGCGGTCCTGCTTCATGCCTGGACACGGATCGGGGAGTACTATGCCGATCGCCACAAATGGGAGCGCGCGATCAAGTACTTTGCACAGGGTGGGAACACGGCGGCACGGGCACGGTGCCACTACGCATTGGGCGATTTCACGGCACTGGAGGCACTCGTCAAGGAGCTACCGGACAGCGAATCCGAGCTAATGCGTGAGCTGGCCACGCGGTTCACACGCGCGGGGCTCTGTGGCTCGGCCGTGGATGCGCACCTGCGGCTGGGCGACGTTAAGGCCGCGATCGATGCCTGTGTGCTCTTGAACGAGTGGGAACGAGCCGTGTCGTTGGCCGAGCAACACCACTTCCCGCAGATCGAGAACGTGCTGACCAAGTATGCGAGCCACCTCACGCTGGCGGGCAAGACTATGCAGGCCATTGAGCTCTACCGGCGAGCGCACAAGAGCGCCGAGGCCGCCAAGCTGTTGGCCTCGCTGGCGCGTGACGTGAGGCGCCACCCCGTGCGCGCCAAGAAACTGCAGGTGCTAGCTGCGCTGGAGGTGGACCGTATGCGAAAGAAGATGCTGGACGTGGCCACGGGCACGGTGACCAGGACCACAAGTAGTGGTGGTGGTAGTAGTGGTGGTGGCGGCGCAACGACGGCGGCGCAGGTCACGGCGCAGACACTGGAAAGCCTCGTACTGCACGACGCGGCCACTGGCGAGACGCGAGCGCTGGACAACCCATGGCGTGGCGCTGAGGCCTACCATCTCTACCTCTTGGCGCACCGCCAACTGTACGCGGGCAATCTGGAGCGCGCGCTTCGCACGAGTCTCAAGCTCACGGCCTATGAGGATGTGCTGGACGAGCGTGAGGTCTATTCGCTGGTCGCGCTCACGGCCTTTTACACCAAGCACTTCGAGCAATGCTCGCGTGCGTTCATCAAGCTGGAGACGCTGCCCTCGCTCTCGGACAGCGAGCGCACCGGCATGCAGGCGCTGGCACTGCAGATCTTTACCCATGCGCGACCGATCGACCCGACGTCTCGCCCACATGAATGCCCATCGTGCCGCAACTACGTCAAGGACTGGGACACGCGCTGTGGCAACTGCAGCCGCCAGTTTGCGACCTGCATGGTGACGGGCGCCTCCATCCTGGACCATCGCGCCTTCATGTGCCGCACGTGTCGCCACTCGTGCATCGAGAGCGAAGTCCGCGACCGCGCCAACTGCCCGCTTTGCCACGCCGCCTTTGCCGCGTGACGAGCATTTGCATTGTTTTTCTTCTTCTTCTTCTTCTTCTGCTTACTGCGTTGTGCATCTTGCTCGTGTGGGTCTCCTCTGCTAATGGAAATCAAAACTCAAACTCAAAATCAATTGCCAAATCAAATTCAAATTCAAAAATCAAAGCCAAAGGCCCACACCACGAAATGTAGCCACTTTATCAAAAAGACGCCTTCTATTTGAGGCACGGGTGACCTTTAGAGATTCCCAACGGATATGCGTGTCGCGCATTTGCCAGGTGATCGCGCTCGCGCTCGTGCTCGACTCGACAAACGGTTGCCTGCCTACGTGCCGGCGTGTGTCTGTCTGTCTCTGTCTGGACTGGGTCGTGGCTCGTGGCTCGTGGCTCGTGGCTTGTGGATGGGTTGCTTGTGCTCCGTTGACACTACACAGACCAATGGTGGTACGTACTCGTTTGTATGGCGGTGGCATCACCAGTAATATTTCATCTACTCCACGACTACGATCCAACTGAGTGGATACATGTCCTCCCCTTCCGTGCATTAGAAAACACCCGCCGCTGTCGTAGCGCCAGCCAAGGGCGCTGCCGAGCCCTCTGGAAAGAAGGATGCCAACGGGAAGGACCGCAAAGTCGATGGAAACGATGGTGATGATAACGATGACGCAGAGGATGATGACGACGACGAAGACGAGGAAGACGATGAGGAAGACGACGACGACGACGTGGAAGAGGACACGGGGCTGACGGAGAACCAGAACCGACTGCTGTACCTGATCTCGCTGTACTCCAAGCCGGCGATCCGCGCGTCCGACAAGGAAGAGTGGATTCGCAAACCGGCCTTCCTCGTGCTGCTCTATGAGGCCATCGTGTCCAAGGCACTGGACTACGACTACGCACCTTCCTCCGAGCTCGTGGAAAACAAACGCAAGTACTTCAACATCTCCCAGGAGGGGAAATCCGATATTGACTTTTTACGGGAAGAGGACCTCGTGAACGGACTCAAGCTGTCGTCCAAGAGCTATCAGCCCGTGACGTGCTTCCAGATCTCGGAGAAGGGGCTCGAGCTCGTGAGTAAGATCGGCAAGCCTGATAAGCTGGCCATCAATGACATGGCCTATGCGCCGGGTACACTGCACCTGTTGCGCGTGGACTGGGATGGCGAAGAGTACTGGCTCGTGGATGATGACAGCGGGTACCGCCGCCTGTCGTCCGTGACCGAGACCGAGGACGTGTCGTACGTGTCCAGCGCCTACATCCCGCAGTGCCTCCGCTTTGGCGGGCGCCCCACGCTCAGTAACGCGCACCGCGCCCATGAATGCGGCGTCAGTGATTCCTCAATCCGGGACCAACTGGATGAGATTATCACGCTCAACTCCGTGTCCCTGATCGTGGCCGAGTATGTGCCGTTTGGCTCGAACCAGGTCGTGCAACTCAACGCCAACCTGGGCTCGACTGAACGAGTGCAGGGCGGCTTCTTCACGGCTGTCGTGGACGGTGATGCCGCGGGCACGCAGATCTCCGTGGACCCAGGGCTCACGTCCATCAATATCCTGGACTACACGCTCACCAACCACGTCAACTTTGAGGCTGATATTCATTTCCCAGAGGCACCGGGCGTCGTTCAAGTGGAAACCTTTGGCTGCTCGCTCACCGCGGCTGGATCGTGCTTTTACGGCATGCAGGTGGAGGCCATCATGGACCGCATCAAGGACAACATCTCGCTCGATCACCTGTCTCGCCTGCTCGTGGACGTGCACATGGACTCGTCCAAGATCGTCGACTCGGTGCTTTCCGGGTACCAGCGCAAATTACTCGCGCTCATCTATTCGGGGCAAGCCGAGTCCCGCAACAAGATCAATCTTGTGATTAGTAACGAGATCACGCCACACCTCACGGCCGAGGAATACATGGACAAGGGAGAGTACGAGAATGAGCTCAAGCAGGTGATCGGAGATACACGCGCGGCGTTTGATATCAGTGAGCACGACACGCTCGTGTTTGGTGCCTACGGATTACTCATCGCTGGCCCCAACAGCAGGCACCATGAGCCATTGCTCTGCAGTTTTCTGCAGTTTGAGGCCATGAACCTGTTTACGCAAAACTTTTTCGCGCGCATGTTTATCGTGGTGGACGACATGGCCCAGGTGCACCAGCTGATCGCGAATGCGCACGCCGATCCGAATCGCTTGCGTGAGATTCGAGACCGACTCGCCGTGCTCTCGCAGGAGGTGATCCTGCTGGAGGAAACACTGAGCTCACTCAAGGAATCATTGGATGAGGCGCTCGTGCCGGCCGAGCCACCTGAACAGGCCGGGCGTGCACTCTACGAGCGTCTGCAGCTGGGCTCGTTGAGCCAGCAGCTCAAGAACCGCGTACGCGACCTGCACAAGAACATGGCCGGCGCACGCCACGAGTTGGCCGTCCTGAACGAGATGGCCGCGATCGTGGCCGGTGAGCGTGAATTCCAGCAGCGGGAAGCCATCCGTCTTCACACACGAGCGCTCTGTGACGCGCTGCGTGACACGAACGAGCGCACGTCGACCATGCTGCTCGTGGTGCAGGGGCTGCTCTGTGGCCTGCTCGCGTTCGCGCTGCTGGACCGCATCACGGGGGATTGGACGGTCGTGGACACGGACTGGATGCGGCAATTCGTCGAGACCATGCTGTACACGAACCCGGGGCTCTGGTTCTTTTTCAGTCTACTCAGTTGGGCAATCGTTGGTGGAGCCGTGCTGGCAATGCTGCGCCGCGTGCTCTTCCATGCGCGTGGCGTCGTGGCCATCTCGATTGAGCGCAAGACGGCCATCCGATTGCCCCAGCTGGCCACCTACCTGCGTGGCAAACTCATCAGCGTGCGTGATACGTGACTGCTTA
>JAADWT010000411.1:0-21329 GCA_023336285.1 Pythium grandisporangium
CTGTCGCAGCGCTTCGTATTTGAGAGTGTACAATTATAGGGGGTTACAATTGGCGTAAATACAGTACTTACAACTAAATATGTTGACTTCATAATGTTATTATCTGAGTGCCCGTTCCACGAATCACCAGGCCTATGCAAAGTAGGCGTTCGCACCTACTCGCCTACTTTTTGCAAAAGGAGCCTGTCACTGGTATTGGACTGTCCAGTGACCGAGTCCTGGTCTGCTCTGCATAATCAGAATCCTCGTGTTGCTTGTTCATGAACCTGCAATAGCACGCACGTCAATGCTGTTCCTCTCAGTTTGGTTGCACAAAGCGTAATCCATAGCAAACATCAACAACTCGCCATCTACACTCTAGGGGAAAGACTCTTCACTGCACCGTACTACCGATCCCTGGGTCGACATGCGTGCCGCAATTACTTCATGATCCTCGACGTTGAACTCGCATTAGCTGAGTCTTCCAGTAGGTAGTTCCCCACGGCCTGTGTCTCTGAGCTTGAATACAGACCGGCAGTCTCCAATAGATATTTGGTCAGCTCGCTTGCTGCCGCTTGCTGTGCAGTCCCCTGAATGGACTCGTTGACAGGCTCTGGTGAGGTCACAATAAACGACCGGAGCACGGTCCTTGGCGCGCCCACCGTGGCGTACCCACTGGCTGTGGAGTCTTCCAGCATATCCCACCCGCGGAAACGCAGCACGGAGGCAGCCAACCGTGAATGAGACGCGTCAGTGGTGCCTGCTAAACTCCACATGACCACCACGCCATCCGCTCGTCGGATTCGGCGCGACACCATCGTGCCGCGAAATAAACATGGTTCATTGAAGATATCCCCAACGCATTCAAACGACGATGTGACGGTATCCTCCGTTATCTCGACAGTCTGCGATCACCAGCACCATCAATTTCGAGAATAAGAATTCCACACGAAAAGCATCCAATTAATAGTCCTGACTCATAAGTGAGTGCCACAGTACCTTGCAGGGAACATCATGCACAGCACGGATACGTTCCGTGTTCATGCGCCAATGCGCGTCCACCGTGTCTTGCAAGTTAAAAGGGTATGTATGAGCATATGCAATCTCCACAGCGTCGCCCAGGAACGGGTCATGGCGCTGCAGTACATGCATAAAGGAAGTGGCGGAAGATGACGCCAACAGTGCGAACCGTGGATCCGACAACACCAGGTCAATCCTTTCTTCCATGCCACGCAGGCCGTCCCACAAGTCGTTCGTTATAAATGCAAGCCCACGTGATGGCCGCTCCATATTAATGTGTGCGCGAGTTTGCAGGCGAAGCAGCTCCTGCTGGTCACACAAACAAAACAAATATATGATCTCCGTGAGTTGGCAAGAACGAGGCTTAGTAAAGCAAGACCCCAATGGAACAGGCACTCACCATGACTCCATTGGAACGCCTTCGGAAGAGTACGCGCCGGATTCGTTTTAATAATGCGCGCTGCTCCTGCAGAGTCGCTTCCAGCTCAATGCGCTCCATTTCCACGCGGAGACGGCGCTCAAACTGCCGCTGCGCCTCCTCCTCCCACCAGCGTTCATTCCGGAACCCTTGTTCAGAGAGCAGCACCACGATCGCGTTCTCCAGCTCGTGCACCGTGTGCCGCAGGTGCTTGAGCTTGTCGCGTGTGCTTCCTCGCGTCATCGCAATTGGAAATGCAAATGGACCTGCGGTATTAAAATACTCAATGTATTATATTAATACCGCAGGCCAAAAAGAAAGAAGCAGATTAATATTCCAGTCAGTGGGCGAGTGATGGTCATTTTGATGCACCAGCCCGTATTGTCAATTTACTCCATTGCTGAATCATGCCTGTGAAGCGCGGAGGCACGTATCGCTACCACATGAATCAGAGGAGTCCTGTTACAATAGAGCGAGGACCGCCTTAACTGAGGAGCTATGAAACAGTATTTCGGGCATGTATGCCACCGTGGATTTTGTGCTGGTCATGCGCTCAAACAGGAGGTGGAAGTCGACGAGAACATGGTCTCTATCTATCGTGCGAGTTAGACAGTCTCGGAGAGAGCTATGGATTCTACGCCACGTTGGGTGTGATGGCAGTTTGTGGAATCAGAGCTCATGACCGTCGCCTCGGCGATGCTTACCGAGCCCAAGGCAGTAGGTGGCTCACCGATCGATTGCGCCGTTGTTCGTTGTTGTTGCGGGCTTATCGGTACCCGCATTTAGGATCAAGCCATAACTGAGAGCTATTCTAGATCGCCCACTCTGGTGGGTCGTGCATGAAACCCCCGTAGTGAGGAAGAGCTACATGCAGGAAGAGGAGTCGCACTAGGTGGTTACGAAACCCCCGCCCCTTGCCCTGAAGCAGCGCGGGGATGCATACAATACATATCACTTTCACATTTGCCAGCCAAAAACAAACAAAGCAAGGAACAGTTGTCGCGGCTGGGGCATCGTGCGATCTGAGGGGGTTACCGTGTGGTTCCGAGTGGTTCCGAGTGGGCGATCAAGTGTCGGTGGTGCAATCCTTTCACGTGATCGTACCCAAAGTGATGGGTCCGCAGAGGACCGCGGCAGGAAAACCACAACCATTGAGCATTTCGTGAAGGCGATGTTGGACATTCATGTCGATGCAGAGTTGAGGGGTATGAAGAGACATCCTCCGTGTGATGAAGAGGTAGCCTAAGATGACGCGATGTATACTTGTAGGCTGGCGCAGACCCTATCGATGCACATCATGTATTGTCTAGGGTGATACACGCGCTCAACTGGTATACATCGTACTTCAAGCATCCAATAAATCAATTTATCTTTCTCGTGTGCACTGGCATAGCTCAAGCCATGGTCTCCAGTAACGAGTTTTCCATCGCTTGAAGTTCTAACTTCCGGTGAACATCCAACAAAGCCACTACAAAATCTGTCAGTTGGTGGGCCTTAAGCCGCCGTCGATTAAGACCGCCATGAACGTCGAACGTGGTCTCCACAAACGAGCGTAGGGACGTGGATTGCTCGCCAGTACCGAGGCGCCGCAGCTCTTTCGCTGGCTCCAACACATCCCAACCCTGGAAGTGCGCTTTAGAATCACCCATCGGTATACTCCCCGCTTGGTTCTGGTCCAGTTCCAATCTCCACACGATCACTACGCGATCCGAAGCGACAAAGCGGCGCGTCACCATCGTGCCTTGAAACTCGCTAAACTCGCGGACAGACAGTTTAAATACTAGCGTCGTCGCATCCTCGGTGGTGTGCAGCTCCTACTCACAAAACAGCAACAACATTTAAAAAAAAAAAGCGTACAGTCAAGTGATGCTTCAGACCAAGCGCAATCAAGATCACGACCGCAATAACTGCCACGTATGTACTACCTCGGGTTGCGCCCGATGTACTGCGTGGAGAAGATCCGACGAGAGGTGCCAAAAGGTGTCCGATGTGTGTTGAAATTCGAACGGACAGACGCGCGCGGTTATATATTCCACGGACAACCCGACGTCCTCGTCCTTCCGAACAGTGACGTCTCGAACGGGGGTGATGGATTGGCGGAACCGCGCATCGCCGAGGATCGACTCCACGCGATCGTACATTTCAAAGAGGCTGTGGTGCAGGCGACTGACGAGTAGCGACGAGTGCTTGCATCTGCCGTTGTGTTCAGCAGAGCTGATAGCGGACGGCGCTGACAGGAAGGTCTACAGAGGAGTAGTATTCACATACGCACATACGCACATACGCACATACACACCGCCATTGACCGCAACATACTCTTCGTCAACCAAAACAAACCACCCAGGGACATTTCGATCAAGAGTTGCAGCATTTGCGGCTCATACCTCAGCACTGGGATTGGTGTGGAATATGGATTGCTTGAGTTGCTGTGTCAATTTCAATCCCTTTTCCACGGCTGTGCGCAATTTGACATTATCAACTTCGGCCGCCAGACGCTGCTGGCGCTGATGGGCCGCGATCACCCTCCACGCTGAGCAGTATGTACTGGCAGCCAGATCGTGCTTGCGCTTTTGGATATCCAGCTCTTCCTGCAGGCGACGAGCAAGCTCTTTCAGCTCGAGTATGTTCCCACGTATGGATAATTTCCGAGGTGCCGTGCCGTTTTTCTTCCGTTTCTTTGAAAGAGGGCAAACACCCTTGCTTCCACGTAGCACATGACGGCTGTCGTGACTGCTACGCTGTCCACATCGATCACACGTGGAGTGTACGGCAGCCTGCAAGTTCTCTGGAACTGAAGTCACCAGCCAGTTCGCCGGGTCGACAGGATTGACACTAGCGTCATCACCTCCCCACGAATCCGCGGGGATGTCCAACGACATGATAAATTCCTGGAGCGCCGCATCATCCATAGTATGCGGATTATTAGCGTCCAATGCTGTGGTCTCGCGTAGGAGAGCCGTGGCTTCGATGCCCACGCTCCTCTCGTCGCCATTGCTCGCTCGTCCAGGGTTCATGATGTGGAAATGGAAAAGAAAGTAAAAAAAGTGACCTCCATGGCCGGGGCCGGTTACACACAGAACCTCTGAGTAAACATGAACTTGCGGGCGAGCAATGCCAACGTGTCGCACATTGTAGCATGTAAGCATACAAAAGGCACCCTTTATGTGAAGACATTGCGCGGTTACACCTCTGCAAACTTGGGTCAAAATTGGCAGAATGACCGTCGCTCACAAAAAACGTCAGCAGTATCATAGTGCGTGGAGGTTCCAGCGCCGAGATGAGCGACGATGAGCATGCTACGCTCCTCTCCACGGTTAACGTCGACGAGAACGAGGCGCTGCCGCCTGTCGACCAAGCGCTCACGCTTGACGTGCAAATTGGTCAGAACGAGAGCGACTCGTTCCAGCTGGTGGACTCGCTCTTGCTGCCACGCGATCTCTTTTCGTCACCCAAGGGCGGCTCCATCAGTACGCCTGGTGATACGGAGCAGCTCAATGGGTGGTCAGCGTCTGGGCATGACCACAGCCCACCGCTGTCCACCGCTCCATTGACCGGGAGTATTGAATCTAAGCATCCCGCTGACGGCGCTACCAGCGCGCCGACCACGGCGGCGCCACGGGTGACGCTCGCGCCAAACGGTGCGGCGGAACGCCCAGTGACTGCCAAGCGACGCCGCAAGCCGACGGCGCGAGACGAAATCCGAACCTTGGAGGCCACTGTGCACGAGTTGGAAAACGAATTGGTGGGACTTCACGCGCGCAGTGGGGATACGGTCTCGAGTGTCTGGGAGGAAATGGCGCAGCGCCAATTCATGCAGCGACGTGATGCGGAAATGGAGAATATTCAGCTGCGCACGATGCTGGAGAGCCATTTGGGCATGGCAGCTAGGCTGCGGCAAGTATTGTTCCGCAAACGCTGCAGCGTCGAGGTGTGTTTCTTGATTAAATGATGGGGGGAGGCTGGTGTATTTGTTTTCTTCTCATTGTTTGGAATGGTTGCTTTCTTATTATCTAATTTCCTGCAGCTACTTTACCCGCCATCGGCCGACACACCGGAAAAGCGCCGACGCACCTACCTGGACACTGACGAGTTGATTCCATTGACCAACCCGGCTCTGGTTGAAGACCTGCGAAGCAGTCTTCTGGGTATGCACGACCGTGCGGATTCGATTTTGGCCGACCCACGGCTGCATCTATCCAGTCGATCCGTGGGCGATGTATTGCTCACGATGGATGAGGAGTGCAGGGGCCCATCTGTGGAGATTACAGCGGTGCGAGTGTTCCCGTACAGCTTTCGTGAGACGGCTCGAGCGGTGTGGAACATGAGTCTGGAACGGATGCGACTTTCTTGTCGGTCTCATCGTGAGGTAAGTACTCGGCTATCGCCTGCTAGTGGGGAAATGGCGTATAGATTATTTTTTTTCACGATGGTCTGAGTAAATCGTTCATTGGATATGCATCGTTCGGTGGGCCACCGTATGACTATAGAATGTGCAAGTCACGGACGACACCATCACCTCCGTATTTGCCAGCGTGATTGAAGTGCCTGGCCAGATGGGTGAATTTCACGGAACGCTAGTAAGTCGGCAATTCGTGGCCAAGCATCGCATTGTCGTCGCGTGGGCGATGACAGTCGAGCCTATCAACATCAATGGTTCGCCGATAGATAGCGCAGTGATCCGTTTTCGTGGTTGGGATGTGGTCCGACCGGCGGGGGATTCCGTTCGACTCAACACAGGTGAACAGGCCGCGATCGTGCAATCCTTCCACGAGGCAGTACCCGAAGTTCATGGACACCAGGATGACCGCTTTCACAAGGCCGAGGCGCTCGCTCGTTTGGTGAAGACGACTATAGCCACCCATTTGTCAGCGGAGGCGCAAGCCACGGACAGGCTACTTGTCAATGGCGGGAGTGGTGCAAGGTCCAACATATCCGCCGAAAAACTCGATACCTGAAGATGATTGCTCCGGAGACATTGAGGGAGGAGCTATTCGCATGATACTTGACTACGGTACTACAGTAGACTGAGTGGAGTCACCATCAAGTGACACAGTTCGCAGTTGTGGTTTGTAGCAGTAGCCTGCCTCTCCGTTGTATATTGAGATAATCTATGAGTCTTACACAAGTGGATGCATCATCAGCAGGACAGTGTGAGATGCCATGGTCACCGCTTTTGGATAGGGCTGGAAGACTTTGCGATTGGGACACGAGGCGGCGCGGCAGTTCGAGCGTCGCCTTCGCGCGGAATGCAATCAAGCTGAGTTGCGTGCCATGCTATTGGACCAGCTACGCATCACACGCTCGTTGATGCCGAGCAATATGGTGGAGGTGGGGTGCTGGGTCTTTGTGTATTATGTCGCTGATTGAGTGCATGTCGGTCCAGCTTTGTCGAGTTGTACCTGCGTTGGATACAGTATTGCCATGTTTCCTATATTGCTACGCTGGGGTTTTGTTGGTTGCTAATTTTTTGTTTTTGGTTTTTTTTTGTGTTGCTCTCGACTAGCATCTATCTCAATCTACCGTGTGCGGTGCCTCGAAGCAGCTCACGTCTCGTGTACTGATGGATGGTCTGTGCAGAACTTTGCTGGTTGTGCATGGATGACTCCCTGGACGCGATCCGGCGCGATTCACGACTCGCTATGCCCTCGTTCGTGTCGTATGCTACATGTTTTAGCGATGTAAAATTGCGGCAGGATGTCGATCAAGGCATGCTCTCGGTTGAGGTCGCATCTATTTGTGCATTCTCCTACGGTCTGAAAGAAACAGCGGATGCGCTCTGGCGCATGAGTATCGATTCACGCGTCGCGTGCAGCATCAGGTACGTATGATTAAATGCCTCTCTTTGTCGAGTTGACATTCTCTTTCTTATTTCCATGGTATTTAGATCCTTGGGACTGACTACGTTCAATGCACCACTGGAATAGTACGAGGCGGTGACGACTGACACAATTTTGGTAAACTACGAATGCACAACACCAATTGCTCGGGAGACGTGTGCATTCCGTGGCATGATGGCGACGCGTCGATTTGTTCAGCCAGACCGTATGTGTTGTCACATGGACCGCTGCCGTAGCGCCAAACGATACCCACGCTGTTGGTTGTAGCATAGCCATGCGTTTTCACAGCTAGAAGGTACTGGGGCGTCATGCAGCGGGTGCCTGTACGGTATTACGTTCGTTTATCGTGATCATACCCGCGAAGCGCGATGTATCTGCACGTGAGAATGATTTTGATAAAGACCAGTATCACGACAAAGCCCGACTGCTAGCAGAGTTCGTAATGGCACGGGCAAACCTGCATCATAACCTCGAGGTGCAAGCGATGGAAGATCTTATAACCACCAGCCATTAACGGCAAACCGCAACGAAGCGTGAGCAATGGTACATTTGAGCCAATGCTTCGTCGACCGTTTCGGGGGGTGGAGGAAAACGTACTAATAGTGTATTCTCGCTTCTGGTCAAGTGCATCTCCCAATGCTTGAATTTGAAACACCCCGTACCGAATATGCGCTACGGAGTGACCTCTCCCACAATAACGAGTGAGGGAGGGGGGTTTCGCTTCACGGAGCAAGAAACAATGCAGTAAATTGGACATGGCGCATTATGGGTGATTGTCTGTCGCGCCTCTTCTAGAGGTCATGAGGGTAACGGTCGTGGAATTGGAGGGCCATCCAGGGCAGAAATGATGCAGCGTTCTGCCTGCTTGCAATCCAGGGTGAGCTGCTTGCTCACAATCGAATCGACCTGTCTTTGAGATACGAGTAGTTAGCTTCTGTGGTGTGGCGACTGAAAACACCATGGCGGAGAGGAGAGGGCAGGTCGGCGACGCAGACGGGCAAGCGCACAAGGAAGAGCAAGAAGAAAAGCATGAAGGAATGTTTTACGGTGACGATGGGCAGAAGGAGCTTCATAAACGTATGGTTCGCATGGGTCCGCGGCGTTCTGCGTTTGGTCTGTCCACGACAGAGGTTCTACAGCTGCCACTCTACGATGACACGTCCCCAAAGGTGGCAATGGATAACATCTTCAAACGGTTTCATGGCTCCTCGTTGGGCACGGAGCATCGTGAGGGTAACATCGGGGACACCAACAATATTCCGCGCGAAGGCATCAGCCGACTTCAGTTTAACCAGCTACGACGCTGCCTTGGCAAGCCAGAAGTAGAGTCTGATGATTGGAAGAACGCACTGAAGGAGTTGGGGATGCCGCCCGATCACACATGTGTCTTGCGCAAGGATTTCCAGGCACTCTTTGGACCTCCACCATTCTTTGGTAGCGAAAAAATCCACGAAGTGGTGCCGCACATTTTGAAAGCCGATGAGGACTTGCATTTCGCCGACTGCTTGTTTGACAAATACGGTCATCCGAAATGCGGAGAGGAAGAAGGTCATGAGCAAGCCGAGGGAGAAGACCGGGAGATGAACGAAAACGACCGAGGATCATCATCGCAAAGCAGCCGCCGGGAGAAAGAGATGCGATTATCTGGATTTCAACGTCTACAGCGCGACTGCTGCATGACCAACACCTTGAACACGGAGGCGTGGGTCGAGCTGCAGCAAAAATTAGGCATTTCGACTCCATTGCAGGGGCTGAACAGGATGCAATTTGTGGAAGCGTTCCACGTGCGACTGAAGAGCGGCCCCGTATTCGGCAAGTACAACGACCCGCCTACGGTGGTCCACGCCGTGCTTGCCAACGAAAGTGTCCTAGAAAGTGTGACAACGCACGCTGCATCCCGATCCTTCGTTTCTCGAGATGCACTGTCCAACCTGCTTCGAGTAGGAGAAAGTGGAACTTCCATCGATGACGAGAAGTGGATGAGCTTATTGAAGAGCACGCAGACACAGTATCAATACCGTGGTCGATCGCGCCGTGCAGGGGGTACCCACCCGGCGACAAAGATTGCGAGGAAGCCCCACAGCAGTCCTCGCCGTGGCCAACTGAGCCAAGACCTGAGCCACGATCACCACCATGGCCAATCCATTGTAGTTATGCGCAACGCGCGTGACCAAGTGCTTTCGTACGAGATCAAATTTGACGACCACGGTGACGTGGGAATCGGCCTGCAATCGGATTTTTATGGACATTGCCTCACAGTTGCATCCATTGGTGGGTTGGCGGCCAAGTACTCTGTCATTCAGCAGCACGACATTGTGGCCGCCATTGACCACGTGCCCGTCACGTTTGAGCGGATGGCCGGAAGCAAAACCGAGGAGCAAGAGCGCGTTGCTGAAGTCACAGAGTTACTGCGCGGCGAACGCGTGCGCACCATCTCTTTCAAGAGACAGGAATCATATTTTCAGTATGATGTAAGCGCACGCACGTTGTATTTGTTTATGCAGACGATTGCCGAGCTGCCTCCCGGAGGGAAACTGATCATTCATATGCCAGTGACGGCGGACTCGTGGCACCCTGTCGATTTTGATGAAAACTCCGACAGTGGCCCGAACGAGGACGAGTGCCTTCGTGTTCAGTTTGATGTCCCCAGCGATGAGGAGTTATCACTGGCCACCATCACGTGGTTCCCGGATGCACGAGCCGTAGAAATTACATTAGAGGGCGCGATCTCGATCGCTAAGAGTTCATCGGTTGTGTTGCAGATTCAGGGAATGGACTGCGGTGAACACAAACTAGTGGGACCTTGTGAGGTACAGGACGGTTCCGTAGCGATCGACAACGAAGAAGAAGGTGAAGATACTGGTGAACCACTTACAGTGGATGCACATTTCGTGACGTTATCGACAGACTGGACGCTTACAAACCAAGCGGCGCGACGACCACGCAGTCCGAAGCGGCCATCACCACAAGCGGCGAGTTTCGAGCCCGATACGACGGACGCCGAACACCAAGAGTCGAACTTTGTAGATGACTCGCTCGAGCCAAGGGAATATGTGTTTAAACCGGGTGATTCGGGCATTACGCTGGTGAGTGACTTTTTGGGTCAGTGCGTCGTTGTGGATACCGTCCGCACTCCATCGCAGGCCGCTTGTAGTGATATTCAGCCACAAGATATCCTCACGACTGTGGCCACCGGTGATGATGCAACAAACTCGCTGGAGCTGCTTAATTGTATCAACCCGTTTGCTGGTCTCACCAAACAGCAAGCCGCTGCGCACCTCGCTCATGTGCAGGCGCTCTTGAACGAGTGCCACCTATCGCAGAAAAAGTATCAGCTTCGATTCCTGCGTCTCCATTCGTATTTCTATCATGAAGACGGGCGTACCATCCTTAATGTCCGTGCGCTCACGACACTTCGCGATGGTACTTTGCTCGAGTTTAAGATGCCTAATGCGCGCTGGCAAGTAACTGGTCCTCTCACCGCAACTCTTTTGGAGCCGCTCAATGCCGCTATCACCGAGTCAGTATGGGACTCGCAGGGGCATACGCTGCGCCTGGTTATTGGTGATACTACTGATCGCGATGGCATCGTTGAGTCGACGAATCTGACGATTGAAGTGCGGGGTATTGCACCAATGTCCTCATCGACTCAATCCAAGAGTCGTGCAGGGCCGGGTGAAGTGATAAATATGCTGGTTAATGATGACGATAGCTCGTCGCCACCCGTCGAGATATCGATCGAGCTACATGACCACTGGCATTCTTTCCTCACGGGCCACGAGGGCGTCGACGTGACCAAGGTCCCCGAAACACTGCAGGCGTTTAACACAACCCCCGCAGATCTCTGGAAACAGCTTGCATATACCAATTTGCTCTTTGAGATGTACAAGGCGGGGCCGAACCATAGTGGTGATGGCAGTGGTGATGGCAGTGGTGATGAGCGCGATCATTTCACGCTCAGTGATATGCAAACACTGCTGGAGCACGTGGGTGGGAACGTGAGGGAGACCATGACTCCTGATGCATGGAATGCACTTTGTCACGAGGTAGGCGCGACGCCGATCATCGGACTCACTCGGCGCCAGTTTGCTTCTTGCTGGCAACAAGTCGTGGGGCTCAGCGCTGAGAAGACGTACGTGAGCTTGCACACGGCTAAAAAGCTTTTTGACGAGATCTGCGCTATATTTCAGGGAAATCAATCCTCCACAGCCATCACGGCCGACACAATCAAATGCCTTGAAGGATTTGACAACCGCCTTGTGGGCCAAATGAAACGACTGTCGGAGAAGCGTGGATCACGAGCCGTGTGCGACGATAGCAAGTTTCGTCGGATTGTGCGCGTCGAGGGAGAAAACTTGGCGTCTGTTGATTTCGCTACAGAGCTATGGGTGAAGCTGTACTACACCAAAAAGCTATTCGATATGTACAAGGGTGCCGCAAAGGGTAAGCACGTCGGGCTAATGCGGCGAGAAAATCTTTCAGATCTTCTCATCGCTGCCAGGGCACCCAAGCTAACGACAGAGAAGTGGAACAAGATTTGTAAGCGCGTAGAGATCACGCCGTCATCCGGGCTCACAATGGCGCAGTTTATCTCTGTGTATTCTAGTGAGTTGCTGGAATATCGCCACGCTGTTGCGGATTGGTACCGGATCGAAACGTTCAAGCTTATACCGGAGCGTCGCGCGCACTTAGATGCCGATGCCGACGTGGACGCCAATAAGGCAGCGGCATTGACTGTAGCGCCGGATAAGGTAGATGTCAAAAATGCCGCTGCCAAGGCAATGGAGGAAACCGCCAGTACGGATGATTTGCTGCAGGAGTTGTTGGAAAACAAGGTCGAGTTTAGCAAATTGGTGGAGGTTGAGGAAATCGTTTCCACGACGTTTCCATTTGAGCCTACTTTCGGTGCACGCAAGCGTGATCGATCGCGTGGATTTTTGGAGATTGAAATCAAAAGTATCACGGAGCTAACTGACCATGCACAAGAAGATCCAGACAATCAATCAAATCACCACAAGCGCGATAACAAGGTGAACAACACAGATATCGAGGACCTGTACGTCATGTTTGAAGTAGTGGACGGAAGTTCGCTGAAGGCGCGATTCCCAACGAAACCTGCAACAACATTTTGCTCTTCTGTCACGGAGCTTTTGTTTGGTGGTGCTACAACCGCCGCTAAGTATCAAGTCGAAGAGGATGAATGTTGGGGCAACCAAACACAAGAGTCTATGCGTAATATGCATCGTGCCGAACTTGAATTGGAGCATTTGACACATGAGTCGAAGGATTTTGCAAGTGTGTGGGCCGATTACAAGAAGGCCGTAAAAGAACTCACTCCCTCGTCAGCATCGGGGCACGCTGTTGAAAATCCCATGAATGGTCGCGTGTTTTCTAGTCTGATCCAGCGGGATCCATCCCCAGATGCCATTATCCGTTTTCCGAAGGATCAGTTCCGACTGTACATCAACAAGGCAACCCCGTCTGGTTCTTCATCACACTCTCAGTGTTACGTTGTCTGCAAACTGTTTAAATGCGTTGCATCCAAAATCAGTCGGCTTAAGATGGAGCTCGAGTACGCGCGGCGTCGGCAACAAAAGGCCGAGGAAACTTTCCTTGTATTGGAAACTCTCGTGTCCCAGCAACAAATGGTGTTGCACTATGATGTGGCGCAAGAACGTAAAACCAACGCACAAGGAGAAGCCCAGCGGTCAACTACAAGTACAGCGGTGAATCGGACGAGGCAGCGGGCCATCCCTATGAGTCTGGGCGTGCGAATTCAGGTAGCCAAACTGAAGCAAAAACAACAAGAGCTCAAGGAATTTCAGTCCGAGCTGGACACTTGCATTAATGAAGTGAAGGATCTGGAAAGGAAGTTAAAGGCAGCCACCAAGGGCATGGAGATCACGCACACTGAGAATACAGCGCAAGCCAAGCCGAAAAAATTCAAACGAAAGAGCATAAGTAAAAAGGAAAAGTCGGTTAAGCACGATAAAGACCTCGCCAGTGATGCGAAGGAGCAATATGACCCGGCACAAAAACAACGTAACGAGGAAGGACCAGTGGCAGCGCAAGGCGAAGACGTTGGTCATACTCCTGGCAATGGGGATGCAATGGATTCGCCTCTGCATGCCGTGACTGCCCATTCAAGTGACATGGTCAAGCACAAGCACGACAATCAAGAACTGGGGTCCACTTTTATTGGCCAGGCCTGCTTCAACATGGATGAGCTCCTTGCTGTACTTCATGGCGACACTGAGGAGACTGACGACTTGGCTGTGTTTCGTACCGTGAGTGAGACGGACGTGGGTGTATTGCTTGTAAAATTTCGCTACAAATGTGATTTGCTGGAGCGAGTGATAGAGGAGGAGGAGAACAAGTCAAAGGAGACGGTCAGCGCCGCTGTTGTAGACCCAGCAGCAACGCTTCCAGGTGGTTCCGCGCCCCTAATGGAGGATACCGAAATCCTAACAACCCCGGCGGCGGACGCAGCACCACCTACGTTATTTCCACCGAAGGCCCCAAAACTTCCGTCGCTGAAGATGTCCTGGTGGGAGGAGGAAACGATTACAGACACAGACGACATCGCGGCTACGTCGACTACTTCATCGCAAACCTCGCGTTCTAAGCGACTGAAGCGCGTCGAAGAGGAAGTGTTCCATTACCCGGCGAACGCGCCGCTAGAGCTGAGGTGGGAGACAAAACCTGCTGGATCAGGTGATCAAGGAGGAGGAGGTGAACAAGGTAATAGAGATGACCTGCCTTCCCTCAAGGAGAATGATCGCCTGTGCCTGATTCGCGAGGGGAGCCAGTTTAAAATGGGCATGCCATACTTCTTCATGCTGTGGCGGCCCGTACCAAATTCATCACAAACACCAGACGTAGAGGAGTCACAACAGGTTTACGATTGGTGGATCCCCGATATGTTACTCAAACTGTACTCCTCGCAAATGAGCCATAGGATGGGTATGTGGATTGGAAGTCATGTGAATGGTGCCAGAAATGGTAAACCAGTGTTCGTGCATACCCTCGCATCTAGGTGTCAAGGAACTGTGCTACTCCCGTCGTCTCTGGAGCTCAGTCTTCCGCCGGGTGTATACAAAATTTACTTGGTGCGCAATAACCTCGAAACCGCAACACGAGAGATACTCAAAACGACGGATGCTCTCGTCGTGGCACCTGGTATCAATAGTGGACATACTTCTTTTGGCACTACACCCTTGATCGACGTGCAGGCAGTAAGTGCCAAGCTCTCTGTGGGACCTGCAGATGACTTACCCGTCGATGGAAGGAGGGCAAAGAATGGCGTGGAAGAAGCTACACCGCCATCACCTCGCAAAGAGGCCCGTTCGTTAACTGACTACGTGTCGTCGAATCAGTTGCTTGAAGTGGCGCGCGTTGAATTGGCAGCTAAGGAGCGCGAGTTGGCAAATGTTCGGACGCGAGAACGGAAAGAGAAACTGGAACTCACTATTGGCGAATGGCGTACAAGAGTGGATGAGCTGGAGGCGAAGGAACGAGAGGACAGGAAAGCGTATACGTGTTCTCGTGCTAATGAACGCTCTGGTGGCAATGTCGTTGCTCATGAATCACCAGAATTGTCAGGCAGTGGTCGTGCGTGTTTTTCGTACGCGTTCTCTAATGGCACCTCGGTGGCAGGGGACAGAATCATTGTGCTCCCGGCTGAAGTGGTTCAAGTCTCGGATCTGCTACGTGCGACGCTCCTTGGGCATCTGCAAGGCAACGACTTGCAAGCAGTAAATTCCGTGCGACAGAAAATGGTAATTGATTTGGAAAAGGTGGAGAGGTTTTACAATTTCAACGTCTCATTCTCGGAGATTACGCAGCTGGTGTGGCAGCGAGTGCGCCCGTTCCTTCCCTTTGCCTCCCGCTCTCAAGAAGACAAATCCGAAGTATGGGATGAGTGTATCAATGCGTACCGTCAAGCACCGAGCACCGCCAAGAAATACTTCTCGGTCATCATTCGCGACCTTCTCAGCGAGATTAATGCCCGAAGAGAACTGTTGGGTCTCACCGACAACAAAAAAGCAGAAGAAACAGCGATTGCGACAGCGCCAACGATGACAGCGGCGACGGCGATGCGGAATCTTCACACGCTTGCCAAGGTGGGTATGGAAATTAAGATTGAGAAGGTCAATTGCAAGAGAGGTGATATCACGCTACAAATGCCTCCGAATTTTCGTCATGGTGGCGAATTCATCGCCAAGTATGTACGCAACGCTGGCGTTGGAGCATCCCAAATTGCCACTGAGCAGCGCGGTGAGGAAGGATATTCTGTTCCAAGGGGATGCGGCGAGATCTGCCGTTTTGGGCCATTTCCCGTGGCGGCGAGCAACGCAGGGCTCTCGATACCGCAACTCACGACTGACGCGATGCAAAAGGCTCGCCAAGCGGCTAAGGCACCTCAGACCCGGCTCGTGTTTCAGTTTTTCATGCATATCATCTTCGCGGTTGCCAAGTACCTCTTGAGTATCATTGGTTTATCGTTCAATATCTCTGTACTTTCGACCACGTTCAGTGTGAATTTGGGTATGGACTTCATCAAGCAACGATTTAATGAGATTGTTGCGCAATTCACGTGGTCCATCGAGCGGGTGCTCGCATCAGTTTACACGTATGTCAACAGCATCAGTCAAAAACTGCAGGACGAGCTCGCCTTTCTCGTTGTGTCCAGCAAGTGCATGTCTGGTTTCTACCTATATGTGGTACTGTTCATGCTTTTGTCTGCCGCGTTTCTCATGTACGTTGTGGTGCAAGAAGACCTCTTGCTCAAGGTGCAAAAAATTCACGCGTTGCTGGGTCTCAATCCGGGCAAGACCATACTGGGGCTGCTGGAGCAGGCCGGTGCGTTGCTGGTTACGCCACTGTACCTCGCAATCAAGTCGTGCGTGCTTTTTCTCTCAAGCAATACAAAACAGTTTTACCGCCGTATCAATGATAATCCGTCGATGACCCTGCCCGATCTCAAGCTGTACCGTGAAGCCACTCCGATGTGTCCCAACGTCGCCTTAGCACGCGCCAATTTCTACGTTGGCATTTCCGCGCTCGTCCTGATCGTGTTTTTCCTGTTCGTGTGCCTTCCCCTGCTACTGTTGGATTTGTATTCATGGGTACCGCTCTCCGAGCTCGAGTCGCCCGAGCGCATCCACGAGCTTTCACGGAGCAGCAAGCGCGACGATATTCGCGCCGCAGTGCACAGCAACGCTGATCTGGTCTCGTACCGCTCCCGCTGTCCCAAAAGGTGTGTGCCACGCCGGTTCCCCTGCCTGGGAGCTCACCTTGGGAAGTATGAGCAGCATTACCACGATTACACGACACAGCCGTTTAGTTCACTGCGCCGGAAATACGGGATCGTGGGCCTGTTTTGCGTGTTTATCAATATTTACGCACACCTGATGCTGCAAGCTATGGGTCGCTCACTCACCGTGTTGATGGGCTGGCGCTTGCGAGACTCGTACATGTACAGCAATGCGGATGCTAAACCAAGGCGGCATTGGCGCCCCGCCGATAAGTTTTGCCTGAGCTTCAATATGACGTGGAAATGGTGCTACGTGCGTGAGAAGATGTTGAGGCCGTTGTGGAATGTAGTTTTGGTTACAGGTGGGTGCTGGGGCGAGTCCCAATGGCACGACTTCAACGTTGAAGAGCGTGCCAATGCCTGCTACCGCATGGAGCCAAGCGGGGAGCTGAAGCAGTTGCAAATGATGGCACTGCATGGCAAGATCGTGAGTCTATTTTGGCTGTGCATCCCAGATACCATGCTACTGGCCTACCTAGCCGAGGTTCTCAATCGTGGGCCCGTGTTTAGTTATTTCTTGAACGTCAAATTCTTGCAGGCCGATATTGCCGAGTCGGAACGTGAGAAGGATCCAGTATGGCGTTTCTGCTCGTTAATGGGGTTTAAGGGTGAACAGGATGTCATCTATCTCGTAGGGAGCACTCAGTTTGTAGCAACAGGGTTAAAATGGGTCTCCGCGCTCGTGGAGCTTGGGTCCGTGCTGTTTGTGTACATGCCACCGTCGGAACAATTCCGCACACGCGCACTTCAGGCGGCGTTGAGTGCAGCAACGGTGGCTCCTGCTCTAGAGTTGATGGAGCAGTGCGTGCGAACATATGTCGAGTATGTAGAGTCAGCCGAATCACTTTTGGGCTGCTCCTCGCTCAAATTGATACCGGAAGACACTCGGGAGAAAATCAAAACCGCCGCTCAGGACAAACTTGCAGCTCCTTTGAAGGAAAAACTTGAAGCTGCTGCACTAGACAGAGTTGAAGTCACAACTGAGAAAAACGGTGATAGTGTGGCCAAAGAGGAAGCCAAGGGCGAGGCTTTGAAGCGAATGAAGGGTGCGAGTGTGTCTGGTGCCAAGGGAGCAGCTACGATTGCTACCCAGCACGTCACGGATGAGAAAGCATCGGGGGCAGACAAGGAGGAGGCTGGGTCGAAAGATCGTTCACTTCCTTTTGATGACGAAGGAAATCCGCAGCCAGAAGCGACGGAGAATGAAGATGCTAGTGGCCTTGAGGGTGAGGGTGACGATAGTTCATCTAATCTGTTTGAGGACGTTGTTGCAGTGGAGAATGCGGGAGCGAGCGATGAAGAAGATGATGGAGAAGAGGATAAGGAAGAAGAAGAAGAAAAGGAAGAAGAAGAAGAAAAGGAAGAAGAAGAAGAAAAGGCTGATGAGGGGGGAAATGAGGAGGGTGAAGCGGAGGAGGTAGAGGGCAGTGTATTGGAGGACCGGGTGACCAAACTGACGGCAGGAGCCTCTGCCGAAGCCATTGAACAAATGGTTAAGTCGGCCAAGGAGTTGATCAGGCTGAAGGCAATGCCCAACTTGAGTTATGTCGTCCTCACTGATGCGCTTGAGGCGGGAGAGGGTGAGATCACGATTAACTGGTCGATGAATGCGCGCCAACGCTTCCACGCAAATGATGCTATTGGTATGTTCCCAGCGCGAGCGCCCGGCGACGTTAGACAATTTAGTGTCAAAGATTGCATCTGTTATAGATTGCTCAAGGATAGTGGTGTTCAGCCATTTGGCTGGCGTCCTCCTTCTGACCACGATGACCATAAACGTGAGCTGATGATACGTCAGGCCAGGAGCCTCCGGGATGTAACCCGCCATACACTAGCAGAGCTCACGAAAAAAGAACAAGATCGAGTCATATCTGAGTGTGATCAGCTACAACACACCAAGTCACTTAACGACGCAGAGAGCGCCGTCCAGTCCATGTTGGCTTCTCCTGCACTCAAACCGTACCCTAAAAAGTTAAGCGATATTCTGGAAGAAGAGGTCAAGGAACGCAAGTTGCACCTCATGGTACGTAGGCTAATGGTAGGAACTGGATGCGTACTGGAATTCTTATGCTCTTGTTGTGTATTTGTTGAATCTGAATAAACTGGGTAGGCCGCCCTTCCAGGACAGCAGCAAAGCTTGATAACGACGGCGCAAGAGTCAACCCGCCAAGCTCGGAAGATTGTGTCGGGGCAGGCTAAATTCCGACCAGCCAATAATTGCGTGCCCGAGGACAATGAGGGATACGAGTCCTTTGTGTACGGCAATGGGGTCGGAATTTATCAGTCCAAATATGGACTCCACGAGTACGAGTTTTGCTACTTGCGGTTCGAGGAAGAAGTGCACGTGGTTGGATTAGGTGCTACAAACGGCAAAGACAATGACAAGGAAGAACACAAAGGTGGTGCTGCTAGTTCGACGTCGGCAGAGCTCACCGTTGTTCCGGCGACCAGGCGAAAACAAGCAGGCGCAGTGCCAGTGAAAACACATATTCGTGACTACGATATCCTGCTCCGATACCCATCCAATCGGATCCAGATCGGCACTTTCAATCTCTTTATGAACTTGACTTGTGACCAAGCCATTCTGGGAGCCAACCAGACGTTGAATCTATCATGGACCATTTACGGCGTGCCCTACACGACGCTGTCCAAGCCCAAGATCCGCCACTGTATTGGGTTTTACAAAGTTGCCAATGAGCACGACGAGAGCAGCGCCGTGTGTTCCAAGATTGACATCATTCCGACCTCAGCTTATCTTCAGTGCGAGGATGGGGAGCCCTGTGCGGGACGGATGACCTTGACCACGCCATCGGAACCGGGCATGTACGAGATTCGTTTCTTGTTTAATTTCTTTAAGGCGGCACAGCTGCATCGCCAGTGTCAAGTTTTTGGGCTGCTCGAGGATGAGATGCAACAAGTTCGCATTCGTTCGTTTTACGAGAAGAGGGATATCAACGCTGAATTGCTCAAGTTCGTTGCCCAAAACGAAGTGACGTGGTCCACAGCGTTCGTGAACACACGGGCATGGCTTTCGTCCATGTTGATCAGTACACTACGTGAACCAGTGGATGCCAGCGTGCAAGAATCGACAACTGAGTACGGTGAGTTCCTTTTTGACCAGTTAAGCGACAGGTTCCAACGCGCACTGGCCAGTGATTCGGCGGTGTTTCAGTATCGAATAGCGCAAATGATTGCGCCCATGAGGCTTCACAGGTTTGTGCGCCTGCTCACGGGGGCATACGCGAAAAACATGCAACTGACAGACCAGTTGGCGTCCATCACTTTTCTGTCTCCCACGGAGGCGGACACAAAAATGCTTGAAGAAACACATGACGGAAATACGGACCGCGCAAAGCTTTTGCTAGCGTCGGACGACGATCTGCTGCGTTATGGTAGCAAAGGTTTCCAGAAGTTGGCGATCAAGTACCTTAGCAAGCCATCGTTGTGCGGATTTCATGATTTTGTGGATGATATTCTCCTCAACCAGTTTCAGTTGCTGCAAATCGCTGATCAAGTCGTCAATAGCCTCGCAACAAGTTGTGTGTCGGTTTACGAAGGTGCCATTGAGCAGGCCATTTCGGATATGATGATGGAAGCCAAGAAGTTGGGTCTTACCACAGCATTGCAGGGAATCGACGACATCTTGGCTGATCTGTGTCGTAACCACATGCAGACAATGATCTGCGCCGTACTGGAAACAGATTGTCGGACAGGGCTGAAACAGGTGCAGCAGCAAGAAGAGGTCTTTGCATGGTTCATGTCGGTTCGAGCGGGGACAAACACGGGGCCGAAGCCGACCGGCACAGTGCCATTCACTCGCAAATACTCGGCACTACGGCGCTGGATCCGCCCCAAACTTCAGAAGATGATTGTGGCCAAGTATAAGGAGCGGTACGCGCGACTCATGAATGGGGCAGGTCCCATCTTAAGTCAGCTTCTGCCCACGTTTTCGCTGATATGTCACGCATCTGGACGCCTCTCATTCAACAAGGAACCATTTCCTAACTTATACAAGATGAAACAAGAACCGATACAAGGGTATACCTCTCATAGCAATAAAAAATATGTCGAGTCGAAGCTTTATTTTCTAAACGAGCGTCGCGTGAAGGAGAAAGAAGACAATGAAACTGCGGTCACAGCATCAGCACTAGCATTGGAATCGAAGTCGTCGCCCGACACGTCCCCGGACCCAGAGATCACCCAATTGATTGCGAACGAAGCGAAAACTCAAGAAAAACCAAACAAGTTACATGAGGATGAGGATACGGACAAGCAAGCAAAGGAAGAGAAAATTGAGTCAGATGAAGAGAAGAGGGATGTCGACAAAGCGGAAGGTGACTTGGAGGAAACGGGGGATGACCGCCGAGAGGGGAAGGAAAGCGACGAGGATGATGGTGCCAGCTCTGAGAGCAGTGTGCACGATGAAGGTGAAGGGGGACAGGAGGACGAAGAAGGCGAAGGTGATGCACATTCCAGCGTCAAGGGATTTATTTCAGTTGTCAGGGATGGAGGGGAAGAGGATTAAAGACCATCGACAGTTCGCGCGAGACGAACATGATCCAATTTCATTCTTCAGTTTTACAGAATAAACAGCATTCACGTTAGCCTCTTTCGTTCAAATCGTGTGTCATGCACAGATAGCTATGTCCTCCCACGTAGTGTTAGGCACTGGCTGTCTACAGTCCTGTTCTTGTGTAACTGAGCACAGGGCAGACGAAAAGCCGATCTATTGCGCTACGAATGGGTGAGGATCTAGCAA
>JAADWT010000412.1:0-21306 GCA_023336285.1 Pythium grandisporangium
CCCCCCCCCCCCTCCTCGCTATTATACAGGGTTCATGCATTCAGCATTCACGTTCGCGTACGAGAGTCAGCTGGCACAGTCCACCGTGATCCGTACCGAGTTACCACCCGGTGCGCTCGTGTCGTTCCTGCAGAAGGGGTTACAGTACGTCGGCATCGAAGCGCATATCAACGAGGTTAGCCCAATCTCATCTCGTCCCCCCCCCTCCCCCCAATGAGCGCTTGCGTTCGTTTGATGGTGATGAAGAGATAGAGGAGCACTAACGGACGCGCTGGCTGGCACTGTGGATGGACCAGGATGGCACGGAGCGCGAGTGCGAGGGCGCCATCTCACTGCTGAGCCCACACGTGTGCAAGGTGGCGCAATCCACGAGCAGTAGTGCACGCAGTAGCAGTAGCAGCAGCGCCAAGGCATCCAACAAGCGCAAGCGGAAGACAGCGGACGGCACGACGCCCACGCCCACGCCCACCGCGAACCGTGAGGGTGGCAAAGGTGCGTCGAGTGAGAGCGTCTTGGTCTTCTCTGTGGGTGGGCTGGCTGGCCATCATGGGCTTGGTCCTGGTGCTAATGCTAACGAATAACGACTGACGACTGACTTTTGGATGGGATGGTGACAGCACGCGAGGGTATCAATGGCGTAGACGCGGTGACGGCGGCGACGACGGCGCTGACGCTGGATCAGGACGCCATGGTGCTGTTGAGCGGCCACGAGAAGGAGGTGTACGGCTGTCTGTGGCATCCACAGCGAAACGTGCTGGTGTCGGGCTCGAGTGACTCGACGGCACGGCTGTGGGAGATGCCGCCGAGCGCTTCCGTCAAGGGCAACGGCATCACCACGGCGGTGGCACCGACACCCACGGTGCTCCACCACGGCACGGGGCCACACAAGGATGTGACGACGCTCGAGTGGAACGTACGTGTGACTTTTGTCTGTTTGTCTCTCTTTCTCTCTCTTATATGGGATGCCAATGCCGAGGGAGGAGACTGACACGATGGACGATGGCCACTGGTTGCTGACGATGATGGTGTTACTGTGCTTGCAGCCGGATGGGTCACTCCTGGCCTCGGGCACGTACAACGGCAAGACACGGATCTGGTCGGCCGCGGGTGAGCTCAAGCACGCGTTCCAGTTCCACAATGGCCCCGTGTTTGCTACGCGCTGGAGCAAGGCTGGGTCGTTTCTGCTGAGCGCCAGCTTTGACAAGACCGTGTCCATCTGGGATGTTGCCACGACCACCAAACGGCAGCAGATGAAGCTTCATGACGGTACGTACGGCAAGGTTCATTGTTGGAGCTTGGAACCTTGGTGGGACGAGTGTGTGTGTTTGTGATCCAACCTATGGACTGACGACTTGCCACTCGTTTGTTTCTGCCTTGGCACCGTGGTGGATAAATCGGTGAACGGACAGATCCTATTCTGGATGCGTCCTGGAAGGACGACGCGACGTTTGCAACGTGCTCAGCCGACAAGCGCATTTGCATCACCAACGTCGACGATGCACAGCCCAGCGTTGTGCTGAGGGGCCACACGGATGCCATCAATTCGGTGAAATGGGACCCGTCTGGTCGCCTACTCGCGTCCTGCTCGGATGATTACACGGTCAAGATCTGGGATCCATCTGCTGTGGTTGCGGCCATGAAAAATGGCACGACCTCAGTGCCAACCGACGGTGAAGATGCACCGGAGGAGACCAACCCCGCCGCGCCCTCGTCAACGTCGGCAGTGACCAAGGACACCACGGCTTCGTCCAAGTCCATGTGCTTGCACAGCTTCCAGGACCACAAGAAGGAGGTGTATACGTTCCGCTGGAGCTGTACGGGTCCCGGGTCTGCATTGCCCAATGGCCCATTGACCCTGGCAAGTGCCTCCTTCGACACGACGGTCAAGCTCTGGGATCTCGAGACCGGCACCTGCAGTAGAACATTTGAGCACCAGTACGTTCCTCCTAACTGCGTTTGCTGTTGTTACTCACTGCCGTACCTCGTAACGTCCATACTCACCTTCCGCTTCTTAATTATGTTGTACCTGCAGGCACCCCGTGTATGGCGTCGCATACAGCCCAAACGGGGAATTCTTGGCCAGCGGAACAATAAAAGGGATCGTCAATGTTTGGTCTCTCAAGGTGCGGTACCCAGCTCGCTGCCTGCTGATCGCTCTCCTGACCTTGACCTCGATGCACTTACTCGTTGTTAATCTGTTTCTGTGTATCTGTGGGTTACATTTCGCAGGATGGTACGTTGCTCAAGACGTACCAGGTAAATGGGGATATCTACGAAGTGAATTGGAACAAAGATGGCGACCTCATCTCGGCCTGTGCGTCGAGTGGGGATGTCGCGCTCATCAATTTTCGATTGTAATATTACGCCCGTTTGATCTTCCCGGCAATCACGCTGCCCTCGTCGTCCTCGCATTGCTACACCGCACTCGCCACCACGGCGACGGTCGTTGCCATCGCCATACCAAACGGGCGATCCGTAATACAACGCTCATATCGCACCTGCATGCTCACCACTACAGCCCGCATTGCACAAAGCCCTTGCCCCACTTCATTTTTCTCCTGCCATTTTCAACATCACTATGTTCATTTCCCTCCGTCGTCAGATTGGTGTCTCCTGTTTTTCCTCACTCCAATGCGATTGCGCGGGCAGATGTGGATGTTGCCGTCTTGCTCGCCACGACGAGACAGTAATGTGCTTGTAGCAGATGAAACTCCTCCAGTTCATCAAAGATCTCCAGCTTTTCCCGCCTACATCAGACAATCGACACAACAGGTACATACCGCCACACCGATCACAACCGTTAGCAAATACTTCGCTGCATATCATCCAAACTCAATTGGATATTATGCAGACACCACGTACTTGGCTCGCTCCGCAGCGTCAAGGTACTTGTAATACACATCGTTCATATCCCAGCACTGCACATTCTCGAACGCATGCTCCTTGAAGCGCGCGAGCTGTGCCTCCACGGTTGGATACGTGTGAATGCTAAGCAGATCGCAGCCGCGTGCCTTGATGTTGGTCATCATGACACGGCCAAACGCGTCATCGGGTAGGATCTGCTCATAGAGCGCATAGCTCACATCGGCAAAGAAGGACGCTGACCACGCGATCCACTGCGAGGAAAAGGAAGCGTCCATGTAGATGAGCACGCACTCGGAGATGAACAATGTCGACACACTGGTTGCATTCACCCACATGCACAATATGTCAAGTCACTACCATTGACAATCGCCACCATCGATCGATGGTCCCCCTCTTGCCGTGCATACCTGGGGTCCAGGCCAGCAGCCTGAAGCTTCTCGCGGGTCGCGTCAATCTCGCGCAGGTCCACGGGTAGAAGATGATATCCTGGTACGTTCAACGCTGCCCCTCCTGTTACGGTCGTCAACAATCATCGTCAGCTTTTCGTTCGCAGTGCGCACACACTCTTACAGTCTTCGTTCCATGACATAATCGTACCTTGTGATGCAGCGGCTTGAAGCTCAATGGTCGATGAGAGTCCCAGTGCCGCCAGCAGTGGTTTCCGGCGTCGGATCGTCGCCACCTTTTGCAGAGTGACATCAGGAAAATCAAGCTCAAAGTACGAGCACGTGGAGGGCATGCGGTCGGAACTCCGCAGACGGAAGTACATGGTATCCAACCCCGCGCCCAGCACCACGACCTGTGTCTTGGCTTGCGTCTGGGCGTGCGCATTCAGGAACCGCGTGACCACTTGCTCCACGCATTGCACACGCGCGTAGTACCCACGGTTGATGAGCGGCATGCGCCTCGATGGGGCCTTGACGAAGAAGCGCACGAACGGATCATCATAATACCCAAGCGAGCTGGCCGACAGCTTGCACAGCGAGGCGTCACTTGCTGTGGCCATCACGGCTGCGTCATGCTCCGCGTCCACACGGCCCGTACCCATCGCCGCCGTCGTCTCCATGCTGAAGCTTCACTTGAACAATGACATGAGGGTCCATCCTACTCGGATGGGGACTCCTCATCCCAGTTACACCGTGGATTGATGATATCGCCCACGATCGCACCGTGTACTGGTAAGAGAAGCGGAGTGGCACCCTGTCGAAGTTGATATGGCTGCACTACAGCACTGAGTGCAAACGCTTCAACGTCAACCACTCATTCCGTTTGGCGAGTACCGCTTACAATGGATCGTAAATACTCATCGGCGTCGTTGTGTCGTCGCCTTCACCCTCTAGTAGAATGGCGCGAAGGTCTGGGTCCATTTGATCGATATAATCCTTGGTCTGCACGACCCTGTACATGCGGCGAATGGCTAGCGTCATCCGCTTGGTCATGGGGATATGTGGCAGGATGCGGCGACCCTCGCTGACTGCAGCATTCCCTTGTTCCACAAGCATCTTGCCCAGCGCTAGTTTCTGCTCACCACACTGAATCATTGCCTTGAGATCGGTGATCTTCTTGACACCAAGCGTGGCCACGTTAAGTTGCCGCTGATCGTCGCGGAACGTATCTACCTCGGCCAATAACCCCCTGCCTTCTTCTATTGCTTTTTCACCAGCTGCGCATTGCTCCAAACCTTCGTGAAGTATCTGCCTGCCTTCTTCCTCTTGGGTTGACGGACGCACGAGACCATGTGTCAGTGCATCAAACAGCCAGCGCATGATACCCATGAGTATGGAGGGACGAGTCACGGCGACGGGATGGAACGGAACCCGATGCACGCGAAGTGCAAATTGATGCGCACGCTTCATGGCGGTGAGCACATCGCACGTACGAATCTGCAAGAAATACACAAATTGGCGGTCCGATAGTACGGCATCGTCGTGCGATATGAGGCCAGTCGAGGACGACTCGTTTGACATGCCAGACAACCCGCTGCTGATGATGATGCCACTCGATTGTGACGATGATGCTTGTGCCTGGCTGGAGCCCACTGATTCGTGGCTTCGCTTGGCACCATGCAACCACATGCCTTCGAAAATGTTCTTAAGTGTCGTGCGTCGAAAGACCGCGCCTAGTGCGTGCAACGACGTGGCGTCAGCATACCCAAAGAGCCCCACAATTTCTTCTCGATGTGCACCCCACTCGCTGTACAGTTCAAACTTGGTACCTCGATCGCATTGCCCAAACCATCTCGAAAAGCGCCCTGTGCTGGTCGCGAAGCGTAGTCCAAATATGCTCTGGGATGCCATTCCTTCAATGCCCACGAGTTTTTCTCCGCGTGCCAGAGGGAACACCTCTCGATTTCCAAACGGGTTGCCATGCAATGCTCCTTCCACTGTCGACAACGTGGCAGACGAAGCTGGACCAGCACGGAGAACAAGCGCGATCCCATCCACTGTCTTCCCACACAGAACGGATACCTCGCTGATACTGGTGAACGGAGGTGCGTTCTCATAAGTGAACGCTCGTCCAACTTTTGCTCCAAAGAGAGATGACTGGCGCTCGGCATAGTGATGCACTCGCCGCTCGTGATAAGCCGCAAACATAAGCCGTTTCTCGAGATTGAGGCGATGATGAACCTCGGTTTCATGCTGTTGAAAGAGTTGCTTCAGAGTCGGTGCTCCTGTCGCGGTGTGTTGTAACTCGCGATGTCTGAGCGAGATCTGGCGGCGAAACTGTTGAGACCCCAAACGTGAGTGGAACGCCAGTATCTTGCAGTGTATATCGTCAAGGTCGACCATACACTGTCGATACAAGAAAGGGGTCACTTCATGTCGAGCAGCAAATGTGTATTTGGCCTTGATCGGGGTTCGAAGTGTGTAGAAAACGGAGTGCATTCGCCATAGTTCTTTCTTGCGCGCCATGAGTGCTACAATCTGGTTGTGTGCGTACGACAACTGTGTGAATTGAGTCCAGCGAAGGAAAACAGCATGCAGCGAGTTGGCCGGAGAGAATCGGGTGACTGCGAGTTGAGCGGCAGCCGGGGAGCCATCGAGTAAACCGTGAGTTGTTAGATACGCTTCATATTTTAAAGTAAGGCGTTGTCGCTGTTGCAATTTGGCTGACAGTCCCGACGTCTCAAACCGCCATTTCCATGCTACATGACGTAGCAACGTACGGAAGGCGTGGAATTTTAGTTTGAGGTGATAAAAGCGCGTCATGTTGGATTCCCAGAAGCGGAAGCGATGGCAGATTCGTAACCAATTCCGCATCTGAGCGCGATAGCACAGGGTAGTGGTGGCAGGGAACAGGACAAGCACACGCATAGCACGGAAACTGGATTTCAGCTGTTGCCTTCGTTGTTGTGCAAGTAGTTGATCAAATCCTCGGTCCAACGCGTCGTGTAAACGATTTGCCCGGTCGCGCAGAAGTTGCTGGGCCTGTTGCGATTGCATTGCCCGTATTTTAAGCGTGATGCCTGCTTGCTTACGCAGAAACGTATCTTCTTGACGCTTAACATTCCCTAGCTTCTCTTCGAGAAGGGCCATTCGCGCCCTGCGTGCGTCATTATCGGTGGCCACCTTTGCGATTTCTAGACGAATCTGCTGAGCTTGTGGGGCCAGATTAGCGAGTCCGTCACGTCTCCATACCGTATCGTTCTTCCAATCAAGGATGATAGCGTCTGTTTTTACCTCCATAGAACTAGGGGTACTCCCCTCGTCACTTGAATCCGCATCGTCTTGTGATGTCGCGTCCATATCCAGCAAAGCACGTGTCGATGAGACGATAGAAATGGGGTTCTTGTAGACTGACATAGCCATCCACCGGCGAAAACGCGCTTGTAGGATACGAAACGCACCCAAATCACTTGCAAATCGATTCTTTTTGCTGTGCATCACGTATTGCTGCAGTGTCGACAAGAATATGCGGCCCACACGACGGAAAAGTATAATGTTGCCTGTCATCTCCCGGCGGTCACGTTCACGATAGCGCAGATATAGAACAAGACAGAGATCATACAAACGAGTCTTCCGCTTGATCTGAGGCGCCAGATCTGTTTCCAAGATCCGTGACAGCCCACGCACCTCGGTGGAAGTCCCAGCGTCCGTGTTGCCTGCGCTCAAACTCTTCACGTTGTCAGCGTCATCATTTTCTTCTACGACGTGACTGTGAGAGATAGACATGCGCCGATTTCTAGTTCCTTGCATGCTGGCCGATTGCGATTCTTGAGTTGTTGGTCCCCCATCAGAACTACCCGATAACCCCGCGGACGGTAACACAGCCGAGTCAACACGATTTCGAGTTGTAGTACTACTGAGACCTCTTGCGACCCCACCACGGCGTTGAGGAGAATATGGTTGCTGCTGCTGCGATAGTTGGACGGGTGGGAACTGTGCATGCAGACACTTTAAACTGCGTGCAGCCATGTCTTGGCGCAATATCGTATAGTAGCGCCAGAGCAAAAAGGTTATTTTGACCATATACTGCTTGTGAAGGCGCTGCAGCACGTGCCCTTGGCTTTTCCACAGTCGGTGTACGTGGGCCTGGACGGCGTATCGATCGTGCCACGACGTCCAACACACGTGCAGCACACGCCGTCGCCGCTTCATGCGGAGCCTATGAATTTGCTTCCGATTCCACACCGTTCGGCGGTATTTGGTCTTCCAAGCGCGATAATGGCGCAGTTGAATATAAGTCAAAACAACGGAACGCAGAAATGCACTCTTGCCACGTGCGATGATCATTTGCTGGAGGTGACGTTTCCATGTGTAAAACGGCCAGAAGCTCACTCGAAAGAACGCATACGTAGCCATTCGCTTGCGAGTCCAAAACTTCCAAGCTACAAACTTGCGCATCACGTACACTCGCAATGTTTCTGCGTGACGCGTGAACCTGCTCCACGCTTGGAAAACAGATTTCTTGCGCCGGAACTGAAAGATTAGCTGGCGCTCGGGCCACTGATCCGTGCTTCTTCGCGTCCACAATGCTCGTACACTGAGTTTAATCCTATCAGCAGCCATATCGTGAAAGATATAAGCCGCACTGGAGATGGGGATACTTTCGAAGTGGCCATTACGGGAGTACTTTTGTAGCAGTGCTGAACGGACAAGCGGAACGGCAAGTCGTTCTGGAACAATGGATTGCGCGGCATTTTGACCATTGTCTGCGAGTGTTGACGAGGCTGCAGTCACCGCTAATGCCAGTGCAGATGACGTGCTAACCGCCATTGCACTGTCCTCAGCGACGGTTAGCGCTTGGAATGGGCGGCGTTTGGCTGGCTTACTGAATATGATTTGCAGGAATTGCTCGCGCATCTCAAGTCGGCTTTCGTCATCATTCCACGGGATAGCACGGGGGTCGCAGTGAAATTGATCAAGCACTTCCACCATTTGCTTGGCCGACGCAGCCAATCGCTGCCTCACCTTCTCTTCAAGCGCAGCGAGTTCACGTTCGTAAATTTCTTTCTCTTGCCGACGGCGCACTTTTTCTCTATCGAATTCGCGCTTCCAACGGGAAGCCTCCTTGGTGTCAGTCGGTTGGAATACCTTACGGAATGCTTCATACGATAGCACAGCCGCCTTGGCACGCTTTGGCTTGGCAACTTCCTGTGGCGGTGCTGCATTTGATTCCATGCCGACCGGATCACGGTCACCTGGGATGTTGGAGATAGCACTAGCGTTCGTGTGTTGCGATGTTATTGTCGCCTCGCTCGCTCCCCGACGTTCAGCCTCCGATCTTTGAGTATCCACCGTTGCCGGTCTTGAGGCTTCGGCGGCCTCAGTGGCAGCTACATGTGCATTCAGAATGGATTGTACCTTGGCTGCATCAGCAGCACTAAGCTGTACATCCGAGTTTTGCAGAAACTTGACAATTTGCGCCACTGTGAGATCTCCGCTACCCGAAAGCGCGATCTCGATTGTTTCCCATGACCGGAATAGCCGCTTCTGGAGCTGTTTCTCGACAAAACCCTGCAAATCTTTCAACCTGTTCCGTCGCTTTGCCCCCGGTACCGCGATCGGTGCCGAAAGGCGACGGTCGTGAGCACGCTCACCAGCTGACTCGCTATCATCATCGTCGTCGTCCTCCTCCAGGTGGTCTTCACCATCATTGCTGTCATGGGGCTCCTCATTGCCATGCTCTGTGTCTCCATTTGCCGATGGTGTCTCTGTGTGGCCATGCTGCGATGAATGATCCGGCACCGAGGTCAGGAAGAAGGCACTATCACTTCTGTTGTCTTTAGCTGGCGCCACCACAGCCGTTCCGCTCGAGTCCTCATGCTCGCGTCGCTCCTGGTTATCCCTCTTTACACCCTCCACAGTCAATGATCGTGGTTCCCCCCATTGAGTCATAATCGCGTCAACAGCAGCATTCACGGAGGCGCTGGTTTCATCGTCTGCACCTGCGTGTTCGCTGCCACCATCAGCAGTGCCACCACTTCCATCCATACGCCACAACCCATAGCGATTGAGATCGGTCCAGAGCTTGTTGCGAAGTCGTGACCGCGTTTGATGCGCCAAGCGGTTCAGCACAACGGGCGCGCGCTGCGGTTGCTGTGATCGTCGTCTTTGCAGCTGTCTGCGTTGCGCTACATACTCTTGCATGGCCACGTGCTTGTCACGCTCCTGGTCATCTCGACAGCCTGTCATACTCGCACTCACACCCCATCGAAGCGCGCTCTTCTGCGGGGACAACCGCGACAGCCTGGGCACTGTAAAGCCAGCGGTCAACGGTGCATCTCGCCGGTGCCTTTCCTTCCCTGTGTCATGCGCTGCACCCTCTTCTTCGTCATCAGTATGTCCAGCACCAGCCCCATCGTTGCTGTCGTGGCGCGGCTCGCGGAGGTACTTGCGCTGGATACGCGTGAGTACAGGGTCGGCCACATCCGGCACCAGCAGAGGCAGATCGAACCAGTTGGGCACCGCCGGCGACTTCGTCTCCTTCTCGCCGCGCGGCCGCTTCCTGTCCATCGCCCGTTGTGGTCCTTGTCTTGCATTAAGCCCTTACGCCATTTCCGCCATTGACTGTCTGTGTATGACTCTGATGTGTCCTTTCACACTGTTCGGTTCAAACAGCAACTTGGCTCACTCCCGAAATGCATGGCCCTTTCAGAAAGCATTCCTCTCCCGTGACATCCCTCCAATCACTCGTTCATCGCCTGCTTCACGTGGAGCTTGCATTCGGACGGGGTGTCATCCCCGCAGTCCCTTACTGGAGTGCCATCATCGCCGCCCACCACCCACCAATCAGTTTGGGCAGCCGATGCCCGCAGAGTGATGGTCTGCAGCCTCCAAATGAAGAGCTAGCTCCACCCCCTTCACGGCCGACGGAAGACAAAGCAGGCGAACGGGATTGATCGGCGGCAAGTCACGCGGTCTCCAGAGCACGCAGCATCAGCACCAGCACCAGCACCAGCACTAGCAACAGCATCAGCATCAGCACCATCACCACCACCACTACCAGCAGCAGCAGCAGCAGAATTCCTAGCATCATGTCGGAGAAGCATCGCGATGAAAAGCCCGCAGACTTTTTGCTGCCCGAGAGCGTCAAGAACTGGTTCACGCACATCTACACGCACATGATCTCGGGCAACGTGGTCGAGATGGGGCGTCTGTATGACCGCGACTTCCACAACCTGACCAACAACTACTTTAAGCAGACGTCGTGGCCTGAACCGGATGCGATCGAGTCGCTCGTGGATGGCGACGTCACGTTCCTCACGCTCTACAAGCAGATCTACTTTCGTCACCTGTTTGCCAAGCTGCAGCCAAGCTTTGAGTTCAAGATTGAGTCGTGGAAGAACTATTGCGCCATCTTTGACGGGATCTTGGACCAATCCCTCGAGATGGAGGCACTACCGTCGCAGTGGCTCTTTGACATTGTCGGTGAGTTTGTGTACCAGTACCAGTCGTACTGCCAATTCCGTGCCAAGGTGGCCGCCAAATCCGACCATGAGGCGGCACTCTGCGCGGCCCATGCCGACATCTGGGACACCACGACCGTGCTCAACTACCTGCACGCGCTCGTGCGCTACTCCAACATTGAGGCCATCCTCAAGCACGAGGCCCCCGAGGAATCGGCGCCCTCGGAGACGATCAAGGAGCTCGGGTACTTTGCGCTGATCTGCCTCTCGCGGGCGCATGTGCTTTTTGGTGACTACTACACGTCGCTGCAGTTGTTGGCCCCCATTGACTTTTTCAACAAGAGCACGCGGGTGGCCGCCGACTCGAAGAAGCGCCACACCACCACGGAACAGATCCACGAGAAGTCACCGTCGTGCCACGTGTCGGTGTTTTACCACATGGGCGTCGCCCAGCTCATGCTCGAGGATTTTGCCGCTGCAATTCGTTCGTTTTCGACCATCATCTTGCAGGTGCACCGCAGCCGTAGCTATTACTCGCGCTTTGCCGACTATGACCAGCTCAACAAGCTCACGGAAAAGGGATTGGCACTGCTTACCATGGCCATGTACTTGTGCCCTGGTCAGCGCGTGAACGAGCAGATCCACACGCTGATTCGTGAAAAGTATGGCGACAAGCAGGCCAAGCTGCAAAAGGGCGACCTCTCGGTGCTCAACGATTGGTTCTCGTTCGCGTCGCCCAAGTTCATTCTGCCCACCGTGGCGGCGGGGGACAAGAACCGCGGCACCGAGGCCGCGCAGCTTCAGATCAAGCTTTTTGTGGCGATGGTGGAGCGACAGCAGCACGTGCCGTCGCTGCGATCGTACGTCAAGCTCTACCGCTCGATCTCGCTCGAGAAGCTGGCGTTGTTCCGTGGCGTGGACGTGGACACGGTGCGTGCCGAGCTCATCGCGTACAAGCTGCAGGACGGTGCGCTCAAGAGTGATGTGCACATGCACCTCGCGGACGATGTAGTGCTCGTGGATGACGAAGTGAGCAACCAGCGCACGGGCGAGTTCTTCATGAACCACATCCACCGCTTTGCGCGGATGGTGGACGAGTGTGACGCGAGCCAGTAACGTAACCAATCGGGAAACCTCTCGTCGGGAGTATGGGTGGGGGGGACCCCATACTTGTTGGGGGGGGAGAGCGTAGTCTCGGTCTGTAGTTGGTAGGTGGTAGGTGGTAGGGTGGCGAAGGGCTGCAGAGGTGGAGAGGGGAAGGGAGAAAGAGGAGGAGGAGGAGGGGGGAGGGAAGACGACGCGGGCGCGAGTACCACACATGCGGCAGCTATAGAGGAGGCGAGTGAAGCGCGTGGGAATCAAGCGGTTTGAGCTGAATTTGGGCGACGAGCTCCGCGCCGTAGACCGACTTGGGCTCTGGCGGTAGTGTATTTTCAACAGTAGTTTCCACCCCAACGAACCCCTGGCACTCTGCCGTCTCGCCCATTGTGTCTCTATCTTCCTCTTTCTTTCTTTCTCTCTCTTTTTCTCCCTCTCTCTCGTCCTCTCTTCGTTGATCAAAGCTCGCTCGCTGCCTTGAGTGAACAACAACACATGCATTTCACGATACCAGTTCTATTCATTTGTCGCTCAGTAGTGTACTTCTCCTTCATTCACTCACTCATTTTTCTCACACACAAACTCATTTACTCACTTGAACCGGCCATCGCCATCCCTTTCAGTCGGACATCATCATCTCCATCCGATTCCGAGCCTGTGCGATCATCCGACTCGGACTCGGACGTCACGCACGTCCCCGACCCAGCTGCTCCCGTTGGCAATGGAGGAGGCAGCGGTGGCGGCAACGGCGGCTGCATCTGTTGCATTTGCAGGAGCTTGGCGTGCTGCAGTTGCTGCAAGTGCTGCAGCTGCTGGAGCTGTACCTGCATTTGCTGTTGTTGCTTGCGCTGCGCGACCACGAGCTTGACGAGTCGTTCGCGTGCACCCAGCAAAGTCGTGAGCGTATACTTGGCCATGCGCTTCTGCAACTGCTCACTCATACGCGGACTGGAGGGCAGTGAGCGTGGCGTCACCATCCCAGGCTTGGCCAGCTCCCACCGTGACGGCTCTGGGTCAAAGCGTACGACCACGGAGAAGGCGTTGGTGGAAATCTCGTGGTGCATGAGCAACCGCATGTACTTGAGGATGCGCTCGGGTACCATGGACCGTCCTTCCGCGTACGAGAGCACGTACACGGCGACGCCACCCGGAGCCGATGCACCACTACCCATACTGCCCGTGGCCACACCTTCGGGTACGTACTCGGGCGAGGTCACGGCCAACTCGGGTGTCGCTCGCGACGAGGCCCGCATTGCCACATAGGGGGTCGTAATGGGTGTCTGCGAGCCTCCGCCCCAGACGCCAAGGCGTTGAAGAGCACGCCGCACGATGGCATCCACGTCCCCCACGCGGTCCACGCTGTCCCACACGAGCGTGGCCGTCGCAGTGGCCGTGGCCGTGGCCGAGGACGGCAGCTGTAGAGCCTGGGGCAAGGATTCCAGCACACGGTCCCGCACCTTGGACACCTTCTGCACCGAGTACGAGAGCACCGACTGTGGCGTACGGGCCCCACTTGCCCCCACCACCGTGGTGAGGCCCCTGGTGCCACCGGCCCGTCGTGAGGGGCAATCCCCCGAGCGATGGCTGCCAGTAACGCAGCACACGCGGCAGATATGCTCGTGAGAGCGATGCGCCACGACCTTGGTGCAGAACGAGCAGTAGAATGCCGCCGGTGAGCGCGGTGGCGAGGGCCCTGGAGCCGCGTCGCCCTCGAGTTGCTGGCCAGATGTTGCTGCTGATGGGGGTGAGCCATAGCTGGTATCCGGTGTATGCAGGGGGCAATGCTTGCTGCGATGCTCACCCACCTTGAGGCAGATCCGGCAGCGGTGCTCGTCCGTCGTATGGCCCCGCAGCGTGCCACACAGCGCGCAATGATGCGATCGTTCCGTGGTGCCCGGGTCCTTGACTGGTGAACCCAGCCATCGTGTGCCAATGCTGTCGCGCTGGTGCCTGCGGGGGCAGTCATGACTGCGGTGCTCGCCCAGCGCACCACAGAGTCGACAGCGATGGTTCTCCGTGCTGTGGAAACCCCATGTGGAGCAGAAGGTGCACAGTGAGCCCCTATCCGTGGTCGCATCCAACGTGGATGTGCTGCGAGGCGATGAAGACGTTGGCAATGGTCCGGGTGTGGACACACCACGCCGTCGCGAGCGTGGTGACGGCGATGGACGCGGCGACGGCGGGCGTTGCGATTTGGATACTGGTTGTTGAGTGCAGTGCTGGCTACGGTGCTGGCCCAGTGCGCCACAAACGCGACAGCGATGCTGTGCCGTGCCATGACCACGGTAATCGACGCAAAACCCGCAAAACTCGACCTTGCGTGAGCCGCGAACACCGCCACTGAGCGTCACGGGCGCGCGCCGGCGCACATTCGTCAGGATTCGCTTCACCATGCCGCCCGTGGTGGAGTCCAGCACGTCCACGAGCTCCAGCACGCGGTACATGCTGTTGGGCTCGCGCTCAGCATCGCACGGCGCCGTCGCGCCGCCCGGGCCAGCACCATCACAGGGCTCCACGTCACTCTCTCGCGTGTCTTCCATGACGCGGTCATGACTGCTGCCATCACTGAGGCGCTCGTCCCCCGAAAAGCTTTGGCGGCGCTTCTGTTCCTCGTCCACGGTGGCCAAAATCTCATCCGCGATCGCGTCATTGGCCGCCGACGCGATCTGGTCGTGCGTGGCCTTGGAGAGCAGCAGCTCCTCAATCGTGGTCAGCCCCAGCACACGCTGCAGCAGCGCCTGGCGGGCGTACTCGGTGTGGTCCTTGAGCGACAAGAGCTCGAAAAGGTAGTGCACGCGGCTGTCTCGGCGCGCACGCGGACCACCGGTACCGCGTTTGCTGGCGATGGACGATGCAGCAGAGGGCGAAGGCAGCCCCGACGACGGCGACGGCGGCGGACGCGCAGTGGTCGCAGTGATCTCGCGCCGCCGCTCCATCGACGCGTCGTGGCCCTCACCCGTAAACGTGTCGAAGCTGATCATCTCCCTTCGGTGTCGTCGCCTCGCCACACGTGGAAGGGCAGGCCAGCAATGGGCAATGGCACTGATCACAGGAGCTCTTCCCGCTGCGGGCACACACGGCACCGAGATCACACCCACACCCCTGCTTCGTCGAGTAGCTGCGCGTGTGTGTACGTATGCTGATCGGTCTGTCTCCGCGCCTAGCGGCAGGTGCGCTCGTGTCGGGCGGATCACCGAATGCTGCTCGGTGCTGCCGCGATGGAACGAGATGGAAACAAGTGTTGCCTCGCTAGAATGGGAAAACCACCATCCTGACTTGATTAACCTGGTATGTCTATGATTGGGTAAAATGCATCACCCAATGTGTTGACAACACATTTTTTGGAAGTTGTTGATAGGCTGAAAATGCCGATCCCATCATCCATCGGGTAGGTGTTCGTAACCTGCGTTCTGAACAACACCAGACTCGTTGAATACATATACTATAAACAATAGAGAACATGTATCCAAAATACCGGTTCGTAACAACGCTGTTGTGGCAGTGTCTGCATGTTGCACGAAGGAGTGTGTGTCCCGACTTGTCCCGTGCGCAAATAAATCCAGATGCTGACACAGAGACCTCCTTCCGTCGCCGCCCATTGGTGGAAAATTTACTCGTCGCATATTTCAGCCAATGTTCGTGCTCCACAGGACACGCGCCACCCTAAAAAAGAGCAATCACCCGTAAAGTTCCCCATGCCACGCACCAAAACCACCAACCACAATTGAAGCGCCATCATCATTCGCAAACAAGCCCACGAGCAGAAGCAATGGAAATGGAGACGGAGCTGAGCGCGTCCGTTGCGAGCGCGGCCCCGCATGACGCCGTGGAGGACGAGTCGAGCGTGCTGCGCTACTACACCTCGCAGCTGATGCTTCGCTACGTGTCTAATGAGGAACAGGCGGCGGCCGTGACCGCGCCAACGTCCGCCAGCGCGGCAACGGCCTCGTACCTCTCGATCCTGGAACCACCGACCTGTTCCGCGGCCTCTTTGCTCCTGATGAACACGTCGCCCATTGTGGTGGTGCCCACCACGTTGAGAGCCGATGGACGCGCACAGGATGAGCGCACCGTGCGTGGCATATTCACAGTCGTGCCCGCCGATGGGTTTGAAAAAACACCGGGGCAGCCCGTGTACTTTAACGACCCGATCCAACTCGTGGATTCGAAGCGCCGCACGTTGGGCATTGCAACCCATTCGCCATGTTCAGGTCATCTGTCGGCGGACGGACACGATGGCGCGCTCGTGTTTGTCTTTGAGCGGCAGTCTACGCAGGTGTCGGCAGCCATGGAGGGCAATGACAGCAATGGCGACGACGACGAATCCGTGGATGGCACTCGAGCCATGTCCAAGGTGGGCCTGCGTCGCCGACTTGGCTTGATGCGTCGGCAATCAACACGTTCATCTTTGGTCGAGATCTGTGGCGGTGAGCAGGTGTATATTCCCGGTCTCATGACGACGAACAAGAAGCAGGTGCGTATTCCTTTGATCAGTTGTGGCATGAGAGGTGGCCGCCTCACCAATGGTCCTGGTTGTAGTGCGTGGCTCACATTCTAACGTACTCTGGTATAACTGTAGTTTGGCGGTACCTGCGTCATTCAAAGCCCTAGTCAGAACCAGAGCCAGAGCCGTCGCCAGGGGCGTCGGATGAATCGGAATAATAATGATCGTGACCGGCCTTGTCTAGCCTGTGAGATCGTTTTGGTGTCATCGTCTGCACGGTCGGCTGACTCGTTTTCGGATCTGTTGCCACTACCAAAGCCAGAACCCACGCGTCGACGCAGCAAATCGACATCGATAGCCGCCGATCGCACGGCCCTGGGCGAGTTTGTGGGGGTGCTTCATTCAGGGGTCCTGCACCGACGTGCCGAAGTTACCAAGATGTGGAAGACTCGTTTCTTCGTGCTCACACAGCTCGCGTTGCACCGCTTTGACTCGCAGGTCACACTGGATACGGTTGCGACGGCCAAACCTCGCGGTGTCGTGCTTCTCAAGGACTGTCGCCGCGTGCGGTATGAAAAGTTTTCTCGACCTCATGAGTTAGACCTAGAACTCAACTCGGGGAAGGTGTTGTCCCTGCACTCAGTGGATGCATTGACGTGCTCCAAATGGGCATCCGTCTTGTCATTGGCGATTGATAACCCGCATTGGGTGCATGCCGAGCGTGCCTACCTAACGGTATGGCGCTCAGACGCGCGATTCCAGTCACCCAAGTGTCCAAGTGTCACGACGATTGCTTTGCACCGTGACGGCAATGAATCTTCGAACCGCGTGGTCGCGCAGTCCGCGGAATGGAGCGAGAAGCTGAGCCTTGGTGGGTGCAGTGTAGGGGATGTCGTGGTCGTGCACCTCAGCGATGGGAATCAATTTCATCTCTCACTCGATGATCTCTCAAGCGCGCTTTTGCATTCCTGCTGGACCACGATGACTGCCTCGATGGATGTCGGCAAGATCCGGGGCGTTGGGTGCGGCGACGGGAAGTCGTGCGATGAAATCCGGGACAGTGTACCCAAGGCGATGACCGACGCGCTAACGATGCCGCGTTACAGCGAACAACAAATGCAGGAGGTCGCGCGCAGCCAGAGCCGATCGCGGTTTATGGTGCGCCTCAAATACCGGTGTGAGTTGCAATTGGACAAGCGGCTCGGCGTCCGGCAATCGTGCGCGGCCGAGATGTGTGTTGGTTCATTGACGGCGATTACACTACTGAGCCCAGCGGTGATTCTCTTTCTCAAAATGCGAGTGCTTGGTGGCATATTGGCCATGTGCGGAATGACAGTATTGCTCGTGAGCAGCATAGCCATTGTTGTGCTCGCGCCAGTGGTTTGGCAGGTGTACGCGCAGAAGGTTCGAGTTTCTCGAGGAGAAGCCGAATTGCACTGGTTTCTCACGCTGGTGGCACTGGAAGTGCGTCCACATGCCAATGATCACCCTCGTAGCCAACGCGGAAGCGTCAACGACAATGCAAGCAGTCGAGACAGCAGCAGCGTTCAATCATCGACGGGTGATGACAGCGACAAAGAGCGTGAGCTGTCCTTGGAGCGACGAAGTATGCAGGTACTACAGGTCGTCAAGGAACAGCCATCGAATGGTTCACAAACTGAAGCCATCCGCGCCTTCCGACTGGAGTGCGCGCTCGATTCAATTTTGGGCCGTCCCGCGTTGTCGTTCTTTGCCATCAAGCAGTATTTTCCCACACGGTTTCTGGCTCGGGAGCAGCCCAGGTCCACGAAGAAGAACGGTGTTTTGGCAACACCAACTCGCCGCGTGTTGCTCTGTTCTCTTCATGCCGTATCGTGGCGCTCGCTGGCGACACATAACGTTTGTGCCGCCAATGTTGTGCGTCATTTCCTCTACCTGTGGGAATTCATGTGGAGTTATCAAGATGCGGATGAGGCGCTCGCGCACAGTGAGCTGGTGCTAGTTCTCGATTGTTCCGGGTGGAAATATCATCAGTGGTTCAGCCTTGAGTTTCAGGTGATGGTGGAGGTGCTCTTGACCACGCACAACTACTACCCGGAGCGGTTGGGGGCGGTGCGTCTGGTCTGTGACTCATTGGTCTTTGAACCGATTAGTCGGCTTGTGTTGCATGCGCTTCCGATGAAGTTACGACAGAAAATTACAGTTGTGCGCTCGGTGGAAGCTGCCATGGGCTCGCAGCGAAAGAAGGGCACGACAGACACCGCTGACGAAGTGGCGCTCACTGAATTTGTGTGCTCGTCATTGGCTACGTATGGTAGGGCCACCATCCCGAGTTTTACGCGGCGCGAGATTGAGCAGGCGAGGCGATTTGCAACCCGTGGTTCATTACGAGCTATGGGGGATGGTGTCGGTGATGGTGAGGCTGTGGAGGACGCGGCAGGCATTGGCACTAGAGCGCTTTTACTCCCTGCCAATGAGATTGAGTGGGAGACACTGTACGAACGAGATGGCGTTGCCATGTATAGGTCAAAGAACGCAGCACCGAGCTCACCACCGCCATCTCCATCATTATTTTCATTCTGGTCGACGACACCCGGGTTTCAGTCGGATGCACAAGTGGCGCAGTGGCGCGGTCGTCTCGAGTTGGAGGCAACCGACGCCTCGCTTTTGGCGAAGCACATGATCAACCCGAAACGTTGGATAGTGGAGGATGAGAGGCTCCAGGTTCTGCAGCAGCTTTCGCCACAAGAGGATATTTCCTATTGGGGCCGTCGTGTCCCGTTCATGAGTTTTTTCCGATCCGGTCATCGCGGCACTAGCGGCAAGGCCACAACCAATACGTTTTTCCACACGGTGATCCGCCGCATATGCGCTGTCACATCGGCCTCGTCATCGGCGTCACCTGCTGGAGACACGTACACGCTGCTGTGGAAGACGACATCAGCGCAACGGCTAGTCATCTCACCACCGTCTCATGACGACGTAGGGCATAGCGATGCGACCCCCGGCTCGCAATGGCGCAAGCTGGATGATCCCTACGTGACCATGTGCGTCGTGATTGAGCCGTGTGCTGAGCGCGAGGGCTCTACAGCCTCGGAATCCGTGTCTTCATCGCAGTCTGCGCCGTCATCCAGCAGCAATCCGCATCGAGGTGTCGTATTACATTTCTGGTTCCAGACGCTGGCGCCTCGCGCGTCCCATACCCAAGCGCTCCAGGTAAGTCCCGAGTCGTTGAAAGTCCCGTCGTGGTGTACCAGGTCTGCAATTGACTCACCATTGTTGTTGGTCGCTATGTGTTGTGTATGCTGATGGTGTCGTGGTGTCAGATTGGTGCCGTCGTGGAGAAGCGCATGCGCGCTCTTGATCGGTACGTCGTGCGATTGGAAGACGGCGAGGATGTCAAATGAGTGGCAGGTGCAAGACGAGACACGACATGTCCTGCCATGAAGGGGGTATGCGGAAGGAAGCAGACAAACAGCGACGATGTGATGCACGAGAGCATCATACAGGTGTAGCTTCAACTACAGCCCCCCCCCTACAAGTTGTAGGTGGTCCTGTAGTTGAACGTATGTATTTGGGTATAAGTGTTGTCATAGCGATGTAGGACGAGCAGATGAACAGGTTCTTACAGGCGCTGGGGGAAAATCAAGAAAGCACGTTGAAGCAAGCATACATGCCCTTGTAGTTTCGGGGAAAGCGTCTTCCTCACAACTGGCGACATTATTGAAGGATGAGTCACTCGATGGATTTGATTCGGAGAAGCCTCACCACACAAGGATGGTGAAGAAGGAGGTGTACAACAGAAAGGGAACAAGTCGCTAGCGATCCAGTACATACGTAAGCCATGATTGCCGTGTGGGGAGGGCCCCCGCGCTCAATGCGTCCAGCCTTCTTCTCGGAGCTAAGGAAGGAACGTGACGACATGAAGGTAGGTAGGTGGTTTTATGCTGCAGCCATTGCAGGTCTGGTCCAGGACGCAAGTGCCTTGAAGATGACTGTTGTAGACGACTTAGGACTCCTATTGGTATTAGCTCGGCAGTCGGATCAGCAGAGAGCATCAGTCGAGGGACAGCGGTGCTCATTGATCTATCCTCAATGGATACTGTACTGATAGCGTCACGTTGGACGACACGCTCCATGTCTCGGCAATGCATGGTCTCGACAGTCGGCGGTCGACGAGCGTAGCAGACAAGTCAGAAGAAGTGAACAGGGAGAGAGAGAAATGAATTGTATTCAGGTACATGTAGTAGGGTGGCCTATGGTGATGTCATGCCCTGCATGCAATGACACTTGGTGCTCCATGGGTTTGGCAGGTCGAGCAGTCTTGTGGGCAGTGGGAAAAGCGTCCACACACAACTGACAACAGGCCCTAGATAGAAAGATGGCTTGATCGACGCAGCTTCTCTACTGTACAGGGTACAGTATAGGGTGTACCCCGCGCGTGATTGCGATGGCGATGGCGATGGCGATGGGCGAAGAACGAAGAACGAAAGAGGGTGAATGGAAGGCTCATGCTCCAGAGAAGTAAAAGAGAAAAAAGAAAAGAAAAAAAACTTGATGGAGAGGAACAAACAAGACGAGCGGCCAGGAATGCAGATGATTGCCCGCGCCCATGACACAGCCAAACGAGTGAGCGAGGAAGGCAAGCAAGCGGTACACTCCTCCTCTCTTCATGCAACGCAGTCTCCTCACTTGACTGTGTGCATCATCCACCGTTGGCCCCCGTGACTGCAGCAACGAAGCGCGCTCGTTCGTCCGCTCGTCCGCTGGAGGATCTCTGGCTTGCTGTGGGTGTTGGGTGGTGCATTTGTTGCATGGTCATGAATCTCTGTTTCGAGAAGGATCCATCTTGTCTTTCTGCAGGTTGGATCCCCCTCCTCTCACCCACTTCCACCATCCTGGAAGGCGCCCGATCATACGGTATAGGCGTCGCCCAGCCAATCAATCCTTCGACCGAGCCATCTCTTCCTCTACATATCCTGTTAGTCAGACAGCCAGCAATGAGAGGTGAGGATTCCTCGCGTCATTGCTGTGGCGACGGTGGTCACTGGCCCAACTGTTGGTCCAGCCC
>JAADWT010000413.1:0-21290 GCA_023336285.1 Pythium grandisporangium
AAACTTCATATGACGCGTATATTTTCTGTCCATTGATTGGATAGCAAATGAATGGACAGAAGAGTAGAGTCGGCTTAGAGGTAGCAGTAGCGAACTAAGTCCCGACCAATTCACTTTGCATTTTACCTACTCCACAACAAGAGGCGCCCCGCGGTACAAAGTCCTCAACCGAAGCAATGGTGAGCACGACATCGCGAATGTTGACGTATCGCTGGAGCATCTGAAACACAGATGACCAGCGGGTGGCATTGCTTTTTATCGCCTTGAGGTCAGTGCCTCTCGCGAGCTCGGCTGCATTGTTGACATGTCGTAGATGGACCATCAGAGTCTGAATCTGATCGATCAGATTCTGATTCTCCGCCAGAAACCGGTTTACTTCAAGATTAAACCGGTGACTGGCACAACCAACCAACGGGACTTTGAGCTTGGTAGATATGCTCTGATTGGTCGCGCAGTTGTCACCGACCACAAAGCGAACCATCGTCGTCGTTTTGTCGTAGACACTTAGCACACTAGCCAAGTGTGTGACATGAGCATCCGCAGACTGTACATCATCCATAGGCGACAAAGCGCGCAGGCGCTGATGACGTTCGTCATTAACCATGTAGACCGCGTAGACACCGAGGAAGTGGAGTGAATTGCCGGTCCAACCGTCCAACATAAGACCAAACGAGCTCCCAAGCTCCGCGGTGATGGTCGCGCCGACCTTGCCGGCCACGTGCTGCATATAACGCTTGACCGTCCTGGCTGTGGTTGGCTCTATAGGCGATCGCGCGGGTGGTTGCGTTCTCAACCTCGGAGAGTGGTAGGTTACGATCAACAATCCAGTTCATCCACTTGAAGATGTGGAGGATGTGGTCATCCACGAAGCCAAAGCCATCCATCGTTGGTGGCGAGCGGCGCTGGAAGTTCTCAAACTCTGCAGCATGGGCCGGGTGCTTGGCCGTGAGATGACTGACGAGGTTGCTGTACCCCGATCCCGGTGCTTGGTTGCGGTTCGTGCCACACTTCTTGCACTTAAAGACAGAGTCACCGAGATCGACGAAGTAGAAAGCACAAAGCTGACGAGTTGTCATGGTTGATGCTGTTGCTGTTGCTGTTTCTGGGCCTTTGTTTGTGCAAAATTAAAAGTGAGAAGAGTTGAGCTTTCGTTCGGGAGCGATTGACATGGTCAGCGTCCCAGGCGACACGCTAGGGTGCGTTAAGTATTGTTGGATGTGAGGATTTGGGCACAAACGAGTCGTCGGCAGTGATTGAATGGACGAGGGAGCCGGATGGCATTTTAGAACTCGACATGCACCAGTGATTATGAGGCATTGCCGGCAGATGGTGGTTTGTGGAAAAATACACCAATAATTTCTAATGTTGCCACTATAACTGGAAATGAAAAAAGCAATAGTAAATGATTCCGTCAATTCAATACCCCGTAAAATTGATATTATATTTTTTTCACCAAGGCCTGACGCCATCCAATTAGTCACAAACTACTAAGCCTGTCTTCCATCTACTCCATTCATCTACCGCTCCATCGGCGACGGAATATGAGAGGTTACATCTAGCTCTTGTAGTCTCTATAACTACGTGCTTCCTGTATCAATCTTGCCTGGCGTTCGCCGGTAGTTCAAAGTATTTTGCAAGTGAGGAGCTGTATTCAACAGCATCTAGTTCGATATAATGGTCTTGGAAAAGCTCAATGCGAACTCCATCGCCATGACGCCATGTTAATATCGTGCGTGCTAACCCGCGAGCTTGCTGTCCACGGGACACAGCTGGATGAGCCTGACCATAACGAATCCATAACCTATAGAACAACTACAAATTCGAGAATCCCGGAAACGGGTTTCCTGGTGTTTGCCGCGCCTCCACACTCCCGCTGGCTTTCGGTGCCGCAAACGGGCAACGGCTATTGGTTGCAATCTGGTTGCCAAATATTACGAACCATGTTGCTCAGTTGGTAAAGTTTGCGTTTCCTGTCGTTCCGAAAGGGGACATGACATGACTGACTCTTCGTGTCTTGTGACTTGTCGCAACTTCAGACACCCCCATCCCTACCCTACACCCGTTGCGCTTACTTCACAGTGTGCCCCCCATTTGCCGCCGCCGCAACACCAACGCACACACATACACACACACACACACACACTGTACAAATGCAGTGAAGTAACGAGGCTCACCCTTCCTCTCCCCTCCTTCCTCCCCTTCCTCCTTTTCCTTTCCTCCAACATCACGGCCGGTCGCGAACAAATTGCACCAACAACCGCCCACAGCGGAGCGCTCGCACGAGCTCACGAGCCCACGCCCATTCACCTCCGCCAGGACTGGTCCTATCCGAGTCAGCAGCAGCCTTCCCCTGTACCAGTATCCGCAGCCGCATTAGCAGGAGCATCATCACGATCAGCATCGGCACCAGTCTCCGCGCCGCGCCGCTCCGCTCGCCCGCCCATGAATGGACGCACCGCTCGCCGCAGCCGCTTAGCGTCCACGGGTCCGCCCTCCTCCTCCACCACGGCGGACACTCGCCACCCGCGTGACCCTCGCAGCGGCGGCGATTCACGCAGCGCAGGGCTCATCGCGCCATCGCCGTTTGCGCCACCCCCCCCGCATTCGTTTGCCCGCACCATGCCTGTGGGCGATGGGCCCCACGGTGGCTACGGGCCCAGCAATGGACTCCACAATGGCCAAGACACGAGCGACATGCGGTTCTTGCGCGGCGAGGGCGGCATGATCAGTAGTGAGCCACCAAGTGCCAGCGGACCGGGGGATATGGGGTCCTACCATGGCATGCACACGCCCGTGGACGGCAAGTCGTCCGCCGTGGGGATCCCGCGTGACAGCCAGCCACGCCACCCACGTCGCGCGCCCAAGGACCGGTCCATGCGTGCGCTGGATGAAAGCTCCGAGGACAGCTTTGACGGTGGCTCGATCTACGCGACCGATAACCTCGCCAACATGCACGACGGCCTCGGCTGGTTCCATGCCAAGATGAAGGTGGAAAACTCCATTCGGTGGGGCAACAACTACAAGATCCAGTTGTTTATGTTTTTACTGTTTGCTGCTGGTGCCGCCGCGACCGTTGTCCTGGCCGACAACAATGCCGAAGTGTCGGTCGGACTGGTCTGTGGCAGTGTGCTCACCATCGCCTCGTGTTCCTCCGTTGTGTACACGTTTCTTACGCGCGCGGGCTGGAAGAAGCATCCGAATCCTCTCATCTTCTTCCGTTCGCTTTGTGACATGGGCCTCGTGTTTGTATTGCTCATTACGGAATTGTACAAGTGCTCGCGTGGGCAGTGCCACGAGCAGCTCGTGGGTGCGTCCTGTTCCACGACGGCGGGGCTCACGCAGCTGTTTCTCTGGGCGTCGGAGAGTTGGTTCTTGGTCATGGCCATCGACATGTTTTACTCCTTGAAGAGTCCGTTTACGGATTACAAGAGCAACGTGCGGCGGTATCACTCGTTCGTGTGGGCTACTGGTTCGTTGGGTTGTTTTGCTTACTGGGTTCTGCATTGTCTACAGTCATGAAAGATGTGACCACTCACGATTGTGCATCTCTGCTTTTTGTGATGAATTAGCGCTACTTACGGCGGTGTTGCTGGTGGCCATCCCTGATTTTGCGGGCCAATCCGAGTTTGGGTACTGCTGGACGGCAAGCCAAAGCAAACTCCGTGACGAGGAAGAAACCGATGAAAAACACAAGACGGGTAACCTGTGGAAGCTCAACTTCCAGTACGTTAACGAGGGAGGAGACGGCTCTGTTTGGTCATCTCATGAAAAACGATCGCAAATCATCTGACCTTATGTGTCCTTTGCTGGGATGTTGTGTTGCGCAGATCGTGGTTGCTTTTTTACGTATGGCTTATCGTCTTTTGGATTTACGCGATCAGGTGGGGTTAACTGTTGATAAAAACCCAATACGGTGCAAAAAGTTGTTGTTGGAGACTGACAATTACCAATCCCTGCTGTGATGGCCGGATAGTGTGATCTACGTGGCATGGACACGGCTGAACTCAGGATTGTCAGAGACGTTGCGTATGCGATTGCGTGTGCTTCACTCCGTGACGATGTACGTCAGAGTTGTTGGCGCAATTGAAATCCTTTTTCAAGACGGATAGGTTTACTTACTGACTTTCCTTTTTGTCATCTTGTGTGGATTAATCTGGGATTGCAAAAACAGCTATGTGATTGCGATTATCATCTACTGGGCGCTCACGTTCTTTATCTACGTCCCATATCTCGTGCAGGGCGACAGCCCGAGCCTTGTGCTGAAGCAACTTATGAACTTTATGATTACATGCAAGGGTTACTTTGACTTTGTAGTATGGTTCCAGATGAATGAGGTCAACGACGGGTAAGTCACCAGCGATTGTTTGCATCGGCGTCCACGCACGAGATTTTAGTTATGTGTCGCTAATATGTTTGTATGATGGTCATGTATCCGTTCTGTAATAGTGCGGCCAAATTGAAGAAGACGGACGTGGATGTGGATGTTGACTTGAGCCCGCAAGTGAACCTTGCTCTCCGCTGCGAGGTGTTGTACTACACGACCACCGGCATCATTCAGGCTGTCAAGGATACGCAGCACCTGCCGCCTGGAGCGACTCAACAGGAATTATACCTTCAGCCGCAGGGCACGGAGGATAACCGTGGTTCCCTTGGTGTTGACGAGTACATGATTCGCAACAAGCCCAAGACAGCACTTGGCAAGGGCACGTTGTTCATTGACTATTGTCCACACACGTTCCAGACGATTCGTGAACACTTCGGTATCGACACGTCACAGTACATCGAGAGTTTAAGCCGGACAACCAAGGAGCGATTGAGTGAGGGAGCAAGTGGCGCGTTCATGTTCTTCTCGCATGATCAGCAACTCATCGTGAAAAGTATGAGTGACGAGGAGTCTGCATTCTTGCGCTCAATTGCCGCTGAATATGCGTCATATTTACTGACCAATCCGGACAGTCTGCTTACGCGCTTCTTTGGCTGTCACGCCATCCGTTTGTACGGCAACACATTCAACTTCGTGGTTATGGCAAACTTGTTCACGACCGATAAAGTGATCCATCGGCGGTACGACATCAAGGGGTCGTGGGTTAACCGTAGTGCCAAGCATCCCTCCAAGGGCAAGGCTGTCACCTGTCGTCATTGTAACGCCAAGTACGTCTTTGGTTCAACGGATGCAGAAAACTGTCGCGCCCGGGTGGGTCGCCACGAACCGAATGTCGTTCTTAAGGATAATGATCTCACGGCGAAGGTGCGACTCTCGCCTCGAGTGTCCGAGGAACTCTATGATCAATTGGTGAAGGATGCGAACTTCCTATCGCGACTGGGGATCATGGATTACTCCCTACTACTTGGTGTCCACAATGTAGAATATGTGGTAAACCCGGATCTAAGCGAGGATGAAGGCTACACGGACGCCAACGGCCAGAACCCGAACCCGTCAATGCCATCGCGTCCGAACCGCATGTCGGAGATGATGATGAATGCGATGCCCGGTCACCATTCGGAGTTGCACCAACGGGTAGCAAGCAAATCGCGTACACGTCAATCAACGTTGCACGGCGAAGAAAATGGTGGCCAGAAAACGTCTCCAAACCGATCCCCACCACCGCCACCACCGCGCGATGGCTTGCCACGCCTTGGGACGGGAACTCACCGAGCCAATACGGTTGTCGGGCCGTCGGTGTATTACTTTGGTATGATTGATATTTTACAAACCTGGAACATGGACAAGAAGCTCGAACGGTTTGCCAAGACCAAGCTGCTTGGCCGCGACCCGGACGGACTCTCCGCGACTCCACCCACGGCGTATTGCGATCGTTTCAAGCGCAAGATGGCGGAGATTTTGTCCATCGCCGTCCGAGCAGATGAGTTCGATGATGATGTTGGGTCCCACCAGCGTCAGACCGAGACCAGGTTTCTGTAATCAGTTCTTTCGAAGTAGATGTCTCCTCCATCAACCGGACATGCGTGAATCGTGAATCATATCACTCTCCCCGTCCATCGGATTGCGGTCAATGCGTGACTGGCTGAAGATGATACGCGTAGCCACAAGTTCTCGTTCTTGTTGTCGTTTTCTCGGCCTCAGTCACGTGAGAGAAAGATGAGTAAGAGTAATGACCCCGTTCGTGCAAAATACACTACATCTTTCGTTATAGAAAGCAAATACTTCGTGAGCCGAGAAGATCTGTCTCCCAATAGGTGCATCTAATGCGCAGAGCCAACGAGACGGTCTAAAGCCCCCGAGTCTACTCCTTCTGCACACACACTGGGGTCACTCTGCAACCGGTGCCGGGTGTAGCATTCTCACTGAGATTCATGCCGACGACCGAGCGGTGGAACCCGTGGCGTACGTCTCCATTGGTGCGCACACGTCACCGCCATCCATTCCCTCTGATCCAGGTTTTTACAATTGTCCCCAAGTGGTCTGATTAGCGAGCGACAACCCTACTAACACACCCACAGGTAAAACGGCAGAGGATGGACACGCCACAAGGTTTCATGGCGAAACAGTGGCTGCCATCGACAAAGTTGTGGACCATCGAGTTCAGTTTTGGCGTGAGGAAAATGAAAAGGACGGGTGAGATGACGCGCAACATTTCGGAAAAGAAATCAATCTCAGTTTGCATTTAGGATTTTCGGCTGGACAGACGAAATTGAACGATTTCAAAGTACGCATTCCTCGTTCGTGTAGTGGTTCATCTTCATGCATACTCACCACCATGCGCATTGTTCGTGACATTGAGACAATTTACATTGCAAAACGATGAGCGTCCTTGGGCGTTTGGCGTTACGGTACATACCGCCGAAACATGTGCCGATGCCACTGGTGTGACCCTGGCCACACAGACTCCCAGAATACTGTTTGCCACCCGCCTAATTTACTAACTTACCTTTTGAAATGGAATCCTCAGATTTGCTGGGTCCGGGCCACCTGATTCGCTCACGAATTTTCCCACATTCTTGGTATTCGCGGGAAGTGGCAGCATATTGCTCGCTTCCATCCGAACGAGCGCCGACTCTTGCCGCTCGCGCTCGCTCTAGCTTTAGCTCTTCACTGCGACGAAGCCGCAGCACAGAGAGCGAAGCTTCTTCGCCGTGTGTGTGTGTGCGCTGTGTGCTGTGTGCTGCTCCTGCTTCTTTCTGGGTCCGTGTGAAGCCCATGGCGCCCACAGATGCCCGTCACGACTCGTTTGCGCAGTGGCGCCGCATGCGTCGCGCCGGTGCCGCCGCCACCACCGCTTCTTCCGCAGCAGATACGCCGCCACGCCGACAGCGCCCCCACCAACAGCAGCAGCAGTATGCCGATCCATTGCAGCATGCAGCTGCGCAGTATGACCGACGTGGCGCGCGGCAGGCCACGCCGGCGCGACCGCCGCGGTCGGCGATCCGTACGGACACGCTGATGCAGGACTGGGCGACGTACGACAGCAGCAGTAAGAAGCAGCGGCCACAATTTCCTCAGCCACAGCCGCAGTCACGGCGTGACAAGCCACGGGGTTCGTACGAGTCGGGGCATCCGGATGTAGATGTGGCACGCCCATTCGCCGAGCAGGCTAGCCCATCGCGCAGAGAGAACGACGGCGGCCGTGAGCGCATGGACCCGTACAGCGTGCAGCACGAGCGGCTGCAGCGCATGCAGGATCGGTACGAGCAGCTGCATCTGCACCGGGAGGACGCCAACGACGTGGGCACCGTGACCGGCGATGATCTTCACTTGAATGCGGTGAGCAACCAGGAGGAGGAGGAAGAGGAGGAGGAGGAGCGGTACTGGAATGCTCATGAACGACGCCATGCTGACGCCTTTCCTTCGGCTCCCTCCTCTGCCTATGTTCGTGACCATGATCATGACCATAACCGTGACGGCCGGTGGGGCTTTGCCCTGGGCAATCATAAGCAGCGCGAGCCACAGGCCTCGCTGCGGCACCGCTCAAGTACGACGACCACCGAATCGACCACCGCCTCGAACTCGGCCACGATGAACCCACGCGCCGTGCTGCAAGAGTTTGAGCAGAACCTCTGGCGCATCATGCACGACGATCGCTCCGAGACCTCATCACACGGGCGGCCGTCGCTGCCTCACGAGGGCTCGTCACTGGAGAAAGACAATGAAGGTATCGATAACGATAAAGATGACGATGACGACGACGACGACGACCTGTACCTGCACCAAGACTACCGCCATCGCCGCCGCCGAAATGAAGGCGACCCGCCGTCGTCCTCGAGGTCGACGTCGTTCCTGCAGCAGGCCACGGACGTGATCTCGGCCACGATCGCCACGATCTCATCCTCTGCGGCTACGGCCACGACCACCAGCGAGTCGCGCGCTCCATGCAATGTTCTGTTCAAGGAGGAGATCTCTCGTTCACGGTCCAATTCGGACGTTAGCGTGGATCACGACCCCACGGCAGAGGCATCCGCGATGGATCCACATGGGGATCCGTACGTCTCGCAGCGATTCCCGACCTCGGAGGAGCTGGAGCGGAATGCTGCGCCCACAGTGGCGTTCTCTAGTGACTACGAGTCCATCCCAGAGATCTCGCTCACGCCGCCGCGTACGCCGACGCCAGGTGGATTGTCAGCGAAAGCGACGTCTGCCACGCGGCGACGAACCGCAGACCGAAGAGATCGATCACATGCAGATGGAAGGCGTGGCGGCGTGGCGGGGCTGCCGTCTCCACGCAGTGGACACGCCAGCGAGCGCGAGGACGATTGTGACGAGGCGAATGGTGGCCTATCGGCGTGGGGCTGGAGCTTGGCCGTCGGCTGTGTGGTGGTTGGCCTCGGTGGCTTCTTTATCGACGAGCTCCTCGACCTATCCGGCGTAGCGCACCAGACGGGGGCGGTCCCCCTGAAGACGATCGAGCAAAGTGAGATGCACCAGCGGCTGGATGAGCTGCAGCGTGAGCTTCTTCAATTCCGAGTGGCGACGGCGCAGATTGAGTCCCAATCACAGCAGATGGTGGACGAAGTGCGGGGCCATTTAAGCAAGATGCATGCAGAACGCGCACGGCAACAGGATATGATCGCGACCGAGATGGAGACATTGCGTCAGTATGTGCAACGCGTCACGGATGAGTTGATCGAGCAGGAAAAGGGTGAGATTCGACGCCGGCTGATGGAGACGATTGCCAGTTCCATTCAAGAGCGAACCGAGAGAGTGGCGCATTCGGAAGAACTAGAGGAAGGTCGTGCGCAGGAGGAACGCAGGTCGACGGAGCAGGTAGCGAGTACAGACGATATGGGATTCGTGGCCACGATGAACAAGCCTGTCGTGGATACACAAGAAGTCGAGCAGCCTGCTCATGCTGTAGCCGATGAGCATCGAGATGGATGGGAGCCGGAAGTGGTGGCGGTTGAGGTGGAGGTCGAGGCCGTTCAGCCTGTTGACGTCAAGCCAGTGGTCACGGAGGTGGAGGTGCTCCCTGACGATAACCATCAAGCCACGATGGTTAAGCTGACCGAGATTCTGTCGACGCATGACCTCCACCTACCTTCTGATGGGCGGCGCGGTGTACCAGCGCCCGTGGCTCGAGTAGACCCAAGCTCTGGTTCACTGGCAGCTGTGATGCCGCTGGAGCTCTTGCTCTTGCTGGCCGCCATTAGTGTGCTGGCCGGGTTTGTTGGGCTGCGCGTGCGGACGATGAACCGACGGAGGCAATGGTACGCGCAGCGTCGACAGCGTCTTGTGCGGTTGCGGCTGCAGCGTGAGCAGCAGGCATCGGCTGTGGACCTGGACGATGACACGGACGTGGAGGTTGTGGCGATGATGTCGGACAGAGGAGCACGGACTGAGACGGAGACGGAGGGAGAGGAGGAGGAAGAGTTCTCGGAGGAAGAGGATGGTCGCGATTCTGAGTATTACGAAGGCGAAGAGAGCGAAGAAGAGGAGGAAGCGAAGATGACGGAGGTGGAGAGGGAGGTGAGAGAGGAGGAAGAAGCGGATGGGGAGGAGGAGGAGGTGGAAGAGGAGGAGGAGGAGGAGGAGACAAGGCATGGGGAGGAGGGGGATGAAGAAGAAGGTCGTGAGGAAGAACAAATTGACTGGTCGAGTGATGATGCTGTGTACGAACGCTTTGCTGAAGAGCGAAGAGAGCGACAGAAGGCGGCAAACCGCAGACTCTACGGGAACGGGGGTGCCAATGGGAGTCGATATGCTTTCGAGTCTCCACGCCATGAGGTGAGCGCGTCCTTACCTAGTCGATCGATGGCGGACGCGTCGGCGTCTATCAGTGTAAGTGACACCAGTGACATGAGTTCTGTTTTTGGTGAGTGTTCTCGGTGAACCTGTTCGCTGACAAACTGGAATTCTCTGGTATCTACGGGTGCATGTGTGCCACACAATAGCGTTCGACTGCGAATGGCCACGCATACAAGGCATCACCGTATGGGCAACAGCTCCGACGTGTAGCTGACGAAGCCAAGGACGTGCGCCGCAGTCCGCGCTTGTACCCACGCACCAAGTCGTCCGTGTCGTACATGCGGTAACTTTGGTAGACCGGACAGAGATTGACAGAACTGCACTAGCCAAGACGCCAGCATGGAGTGACCGATGCGCAGTGCACTCACTACGTACTTGTAGAATAGAGATAGGAGAGAGTAAGTACACTCGTGAGAAACACACTCACACATACCATTCACGTAGGACCCCATTGAGCATTGGGGGCTGGCTGGCAAGCATGCATTCCTGAATCAGGCGTGGGTCCAGCAAACCATCACTCTGGTGGAATGTGTGTCTCGGCCTTTTGGAACTCGTGTCAAACGAATGAACGAAATCATAAGTTCAAATCTCACGAAGATCACTACGAGAGAGAGAGGATCGAGAGCCACCAGTAACCTCTTGCTCACGATATGGCGCAGCAACTGACGGCGCCCGCGATACGGCGCCTAGCGCGAGCTCCTTCTGCGCTATGGCAGCCGCGAGAGCGACGTGCGCTGCACGCCAAGGCCAAGGCCACGCCTGACGCGACCAAGATGTACTTTACCACGCGTAAGGTTTGGGTGGATGCTGATGGAGAGATGAGATGTGATGAGACGTGATGGCTGGCTGGCTGAATGAATGGATGACTGCCGTTTATGCAGGCAGTGAGAACGCATGCGAACGATGGAACGGACTGACGATGGGGTGATCATTGCGGTGTTGTGTAGGGGACCGTATCCATGGGCGCGAGGTACTGGAGGAGTATGGACTCGTATCGGCGTCGGCCGTGCGCTCCAAGTCGGTGCTTAACGACATGTATGTAGCGCTGGCAGGGCTCTTTGGAGGTACGTTGTGACGGGATGATTGTGTGTGGGGGGGGTCGCTGGTTGTAGGTCGTTGGTCCTAATCAAGCTGGTCTATCTCGCTATGTGTGTGTGTGACATCGTATGGCGTGGCATCGCACAGGTGAGGCAACTCCGTACACGACCCTGATGAACGAGACGATGACTGAGGCAGTGCACCGCATGCAGTTCGCGGCTCAGGTAGGACATGCAATGTACATAACCCTGGTGATGGCTGGCAAGTAGGACGAAGTGGGGGAGGGGAGGGGGGGGGAGGAAAAGAGGAGTATGGAATGAGAATCTTACTCGAGCGCCTCTTGTATGCAGTCGTTGGGGGCCACGGCCGTAGTCAACGTGCGCATCGACTCGACCACGACTATGAACCGACTCGTGTTTGGACTGCACTGCACGGTCATCGCGTACGGCACGGCCGTGCGGTGTCGCCCGGGCACGTTGCATCACCACCAGCCACGAGGTGAGTCCGTCACAGCGTCCGTGGAATCGGAGGAGACCATGGAGGTAGCGTCGCCACGCGACAAGTTGCCATAACATGCTGATGAACGACTCACCGAGAGAAGAAGAGGAGCACAGCGATGCAACTGGATTGGGTGGATGAGTGGAAATACTCGCGTCATTGTGAAGCGTAGTTCCGTGTTCATCCCCCACACCAATGTTAACTTGCGTGTGTATGAGGTTGCAGGGGCTCAGCGCGATGATTAATATGTACTGTACCCTCAACGAGAGTGTTGCCCGAGTTCGACGACTTCCTTCTTCTCGTGCCTATAGTTTTATCGCTGTCTGCTAGCAGTCTTCCAGTCCTGCAACACCTGCTTGCGTGACGGCGCGAGGGAGAGAGCGCTCGCCTGCGCTGTCATCTCCTGGAGGCGCTCAGTATTCTCATCGTCGTCATTGTTACTGCTTGTGATGTTGTTATGGCTATTGTTGAGAGGAGCCGAGCTGTCACGATGCAAAACCTTCGCGCGTGATGACGCTTTTAATTTGTCGTGCCTGTCCACAGCAAAGCCTCCGCCAATAAGCCGGGGGCCTCGACTCTCGCTGAACACAGCTTGTTGTCGAGAATGTAGTCGCGCTACGATGGCATGGGCCTTCTCCACTTGCTCGTGTTCCTGTTCCTCTTGTGGGTGTCTCCCGTGGGTATGACGTCCCCACTGGCTCTGCATATTAATCACATTTGCTCCAGGAAGCGGTTCATACACGCCCATGCTCTGCGTACTATTGGTGTGCTGCCTAGACCCAGTTAGCAGTATGCCCATGTCCATACTGTGCGTAGTATAATCGCATGGTGAGGCATCGTGGTGGGCGTCATCCGAATCCGGATCCGGTTCTGTTCGTAGCGTGGCCAGATAACTTGGGCCAAAGCCCTTGATCGCGGCAAACGTGTGCTTCTCGTTCCGACTGGCCTCCATGCGACGACTCCGTGCTTCTCGGTTATGTGCTGCTGTCTGCTGGTTGCGCTGCCTGCGCTCGTGTCGTAACCGGTCTTCTCGTTCATGGGCAAGCTGTAGTGCTTGTTGGTGCTCTTGCTGCCAGTGCCTCTTGTTCAGCGTACGACTGACATGCGCCATGCCATGCGGTTGTGGACTCTTTCGAGTCACCGCCAATAATTCTACAGCAGTATCCGGCTCACCATAGATCTCTTCATGCCCATGCCCATGCTCGTGACCATGCCCATCCTTATCGTCGCCTCCTCTGGTGCCTTCAATGTGGATACTTGGCTCATAGCGTCTCCGCTCCGCACTTTGAAGCTTGGCGCGCGTCGAGCGTTGCTGCCCACGAAGCTGGGTCGCCAGGATCGTGCGTCTGGCTTGGCGTCGCTCCGCCAGGTCGCGGTGGCGTCGCTTGTCCTCATCCAGGAGCTGCGCCATGCTCTGTGCCCGTGTGACGTGGGCGTGGTGCCCCGCCACCTCCAATGACAGGATTGGTGCTGCAGTCGCCGTGGTGGAGGTGCTGGTGCTGTGGTTGGAATCAATGGAAGTATTGTCCGTTTGATCGCCCGTGGCTGAATGATGACGTCTGACGTTTTTCGGCTTTGACCAGGCCTGCTCAAGTTGCATGGATGCCCTGACGGTGCTGCCCTCGCGTTTGAGCAGACGCTGTAGCTCGAGTACCGTACGCTCGGAGGGATCCGCGCCAGAATGGAATGAAGCAGAGGCAATCGCTTCATTAGGTGAAGGTAGGGACGTGTTGATGGGGGGAAGCGCTGTTAGACTGCAAGAGTGTGTGGAGTGTGTGGGCTGATGACCCCTGCTCCATTGTCCCAGCAAAAACTCGAGCGGCACGTGGTCGTTTGCGATCTCCATGGATACTGGGTTCAAGGCACCTTTCATCTAGACCATGTACAGTCAAAGCGGAGAGCATGTGAATGGCGTGATAGCGCTTCACAACAGCTCAGAGGAAACGCCTGCGCCTTTGGGCGTATTGTATTCAAGAATAGCGATGGTCGGTCAAGAAGACTGGATTTGCGTTGGCGAGTTTGGAACAGCAACCTTCGGCAGTTGTTGCCCACAACGACACTCATACCACGAGTTCATCAGGCGCTTTTCATTTTTGCTTTCGACCTGGACCTCGACCTAGAGCTTGATGGCGCGCTGTTGCTTCGGCACCGAAACGACCGAGGACGAGCACGAGCCTGCGGCTCAATCCGGGCTCGCACCGCGCAGCAAACGCAAGTGCGTGGGGTCGATCTCATATCCATCGACATTTCGTACTGGCCATAGTTAGTGCAATGCTGATCGTTCTTTCGACGCTTGTGCTCTCGTTTTGGTGTGTTTTCTTGTTCTGTTTTGTTTCGTCGTAGATGCCGCGACGTCTTTTGCTGTCTTCTTTTCCTCGTCTACTGGATCGGCATGGTCCGTGCAGTGTGTGCGCTTCTTCCATTCACCCGCGCATCGTCGTGCCTTGCCTTTTGTTTTCACTCGTCCGCTGTCAACGATGCTGTATTTCACAACTTTTGATTCACCCGCTGACTGTCTCCATCCACTACATCTGTGGCGTTGATGGCGTTGGCTTGCTCCAGGTCGTCGTGGCCATCGTGGCGATTCGATCAGGGAAGCCCTTGAGTCTGGTGTACGGCCGTGATCACACGGGGGCGATCTGTGGGGATGGCGACCTCGCGGCGCTCAAGTACACGGCCTACCCACGCCTGGATGAGGACATGCTCGCAGCCATGAGCCAGGGCGTCGCACTGAGCGATGTCTCGTTCTTTGGCGTATGTGTGGTCACCTGCCCACTGGCCGGCGACTCGGTCTGCACAGCCGACAACAGTACCAATACCCGGAGTAGTTCCACACGGAAGTGCTGGACGCAGGCACTGCCCACGACCCCGCTCCTCTTCCGCTGTCTGCCCGTGGAGACGCGAAACGAGACCATCCTTTCTGAAACCTGTGTGGATCCAGTCGGTGCCGACCCGGCCTGCACACTGGCCAAGTTCACGGCTCAGGGATGCGCCACAATCTGCCGAAGCAAACGCGTCGAGTCTCGCGTGGTGGAAACGGGCGCCACGACCACCAACCCCATCATGGCCCAGCTGCAAGGCTACGTGAGCGTGCTGGCCCGACTTGTCGGGGACACACGGTCCGCGGCACCGCTCATCTTGCTCGTCGGTGGTGGTGGCGCCCTCCTGTTGGGCCTGCTCTGGCTCGTGGTGCTGCAGTACCTTGCCGGCTGCATGGTCTGGCTTACTTGTCTACTGGTGGTGATCTCGTTGGTTCTCATGAGTATGTTCTGCTCCGTGCGGTCAGGTATCATCACGAGCGAGGCCCTGTCGTTCCTGAATGGAACGGATACATCTGCAACGACCTCGACAATGGCGATTGACACCACAGCACTGCAGGCCAGTGCCGATGACACCACCAGGCTACAGTTCGAAGTGGCCGCGTACGTGATGTGGGGGCTCACGGCGCTGGTCATGCTTGTACTGGTAGCAATGGGCAAACGCATTCACCTCGCCATTGCCATTATCCGTGAAAGCTCCCGCGCGATCCGCAAGTTACCACTTCTATTGCTCTGGCCACTGGTGCCCACAGCACTCTTCACCGCATTGGTAGTCTACGCCATCGCGATTGCGGCCTATCTCATGAGTGCGAGTGATCTCGCCGGCTCCGTGACCACGCTGACCCAAGTCGCATCAGCGGCAACAGCAGCAGCCACTGGAACTGGTAGTAGCAGCGACACCACGGACGCGTTCACGATCCAGACGGTACCCAGCGATACTTTGCAGCGCCTCCTGCTCGCGTTCCATCTCTTTGGCTTCCTCTGGACCAACCAGTTGATCCAGGCCATCTCAATTTGCACGATTGCGGGGGCAGTGGCGCAATATTACTGGAGTGAGCCGGATGCTCACGGACGTCGCACACTGGAGGCACGGTTCCCCATCGCGCGTGCGCTGAGCTACGTACTACGCTTCAGCCTGGGTTCGCTCTGCTTTGGCTCGTTCGTGATCGCACTCGTGCAATTTCTACGCGTCATGCTCGAGTACATTGACCAGCAGTACGTTTGGTATTATTATAGTGGTGCTGGGTTCTCTTCTGGACCGGGCTTGGGAGATTACTCACCATCTCGGATCTCTGTGTGCTCATGTATCCTGGGCTCTGCTCGCTTGTGTATGGATCTGGAACTACCCGCCTAGAACCAAGGACCTGCAAAAGACCAACCGTGCGGTCAAAGTGTTGTTCCTCGCCGTGCGTTGCTGCATGTGGTGCTTTGAGAAATGCCTCAAGTTCCTCTCACGCAACGCCTATATCCTCATCGCCATGCGTGGGTCCTCCTTCTGTGCCGCCTCCGTGGCCTCGTTCAAGCTGATCTTCCACAATGCCGCACGTCTTGCCGTGGTCAATTCGATCAGTTTCTTCCTGCTCGCACTGGTCAAGTTCACGATCACGCTCAGCGTGGGCGGAGTTGTCTTTCTTGTTCTCGCCAAACAAGATACCATTTCCTCCTCCTCCACGATGGCGTTGCTGGGCGAAAACCCAGTCACGTCCCCCATGGCTCCAGTGCTCGTGTCTTGCATACTGGCTTGGCTCGTGGCCTCGGCGTTCATCAACGTATACGATGCCGCGATCGACACGATCCTGCTCTGCTTTTGCGAGGACACGGCCCTCAACAGCGAGACGGCCAGTAACTACATGAGCGACGAGCTGCGACGCCTTATGGGTGGTCATGAAGGCAAGCACACGGTCGTGGTCGTTGCCTCGAGGGCAAGCAAGAGCGACCAACAATCGGCGCTGGCAGGGGATGGCACGAACACGGTTCAAGCCACAACGTCGGACATTTAAATTCAAATTTAAAATAAAAACAGAGCGATGAAGGCAGGGATCGTTCGTATGCGCTCGGATATTTTGAATATTAGCTGATTTCAGGCCACATGCAGCGCGTTGGGTACGTGGTTGGTGGAGTAGGCACACACAATATCCTTCTTCTTCCACCGAGATGCTTGCTGGAGGATTTGCTTTTGAGTCATGGCTTCTTGCTCAAGGCGGTGGCGCCGCTTGATCACTCGGGCTTCCCTGTTTTTCAGCTTGAGCCAGGTTGCGTACGTTGCCTTGCACTCTTCAATACGCGTGGGTGATGGTGTCTACACGTAGTAATCGAATAGATAGTTCGTACGAATAACAAGCAAACATCCCGGCCCCAAAGCTGCTATCAAAATTTGCGTGTGTTACCCTTTTCTTGTGCTTGCTGGTGGATGCTGTAGATATATGACTGTTAGACGCTGTCTTGTTATTGCCTGTTTGCTTGGTTCTTGGATTGACGTGCAACGACGCAGGCTTGATGAACGGCTGAATGCCCTCACCCATCATTGGAATATGTCGGTCGATTAAAAGTTAGATACCATTTTGCTGATCGACAAACCTCTCAAAGACATCTCAATAGACAGATTAAGCTGGATTCGCGTACCTCGTCGTTCCGCCACGTTGGTCGTTTCTCATTTGTCTTATTGTTGCGTTTGGTTGACCGACCTTCCTTCTTCTTTTTCGCTACCCATTCCTTAAAATTCTGCTCACAGCGTGTTTCCTTGTCTTCTGGGCTCTCTTCGTCGGACCCTGAGCTTGGAGCACGGCGAGTTTTCTTACTCTTGAGCCAGCTAGAGAAGGTGATACACTTGTGCACCTTTTGGGTTACATCCTCCCAATTAGTCCATGCCAATAATCATCAACTCGTAATACATATGTATACATACATACAAACAGCCCAGAAACACCAGCCCATGTACTCCATCACCGACACTCGTCCGTACCTTGAGGACCTGCACACGGTATGCATCCACGGGGTCGCCAATATCGACCTTCTCCTGCCAATGCCAGGCACCCGAGCTGTCAGTTACCTCCATTTCCCCTGCCACTGAGTGGTATTGAATGTGCTAGCAATCAATGCACTCGTAGGCATTCCGCCAAATGCTTATTGTGCCCGCAACATGAGGTCATCAACAGTATCCATTACATTGTGTAGCCATTTTTGGGGCGCTCAAACCATTTGATTTGGTTTTGAGTGTGTGAAACCGTCCGAAGTGGTGATCATCATCACTCACTCACTCACTCACTCACTCCGCCTCTCCGGATAATCCAACCTTCCGTAATTACAATTTGTGTAAAACCTCGCACGGTTTTTGATTTTGAAAGTGTTCTTCCAGCCCCGCTAACTGAGGTTTTATGGCGCTGGCGCGAGGGAGGAAGGAGGGAGGAGGAGGGGAGGGGAGGAAAAAAGAGTTGGGGGCGGGTTGGAACCGACCACGCGCGGCGGTGGGGGGGAGCGCGGCCTCGGAACCTGACCAACCAGAAGGCGATTTCACGCTCAAGACACCCAACCAGGTGCGTTCCTGGCCCCGCGCCCAATGAAAAGGCAGCACCACGGCGGGTTTTCCACCAATAATGGGGACTGCATGCGTGTGATTGGAGCGTTTGCTGGCGCGCGCATGGCACACGACGTCGGTGCTGGATGGCTACCTGCGTCAATGGCCGTTTAGTGACGGTGTGGTTGTGTGGAGTGGATTGGATTGGCTTGGTGGCCCCGTTGGTTGCGTCGCTGATGAGGACTGGACGCATGATTGTGGATTGAATGAATGCTATGTTATTACGATCTTCTGCACCAGCATTTGGCAAAAGAGACGACGACCATGTCGAACGGCGGTGACGACGCACAGAATAACCTGCAGATGCAGATGCAGCTGCAGAGCCAACGCGCGCAGATGCAGCACCAGATGAACCAGCACGCAGCCTTTTGGCAGAACCAGGTGCAGGAGATCTCCCAGATTGACCCCAGCACGTTTGACTTTAAGACGCACCAGCTCCCGCTGGCGCGTATCAAGAAGATCATGAAGACGGATGACGACGTCCGGGTACGCTAGCTACAGTGCTATTGCTGGGGGGGATGCATTCTTTTTGAGTGGCAGGAAGAAGGCTAATTTGTTGTCGGAGTGTGGTGGTTTGTTGGCGGCAATCGTAGATGATCAGCGCCGAGGCGCCCGTGCTGTTTGCCAAGGCCTGTGAGATGTTCATCCTGGAGCTGAGCATGCGCGCATGGTACCACACGGAGGAGAACAAGCGACGAACGCTGCAGCGCAGCGATATCGCCACCGCCATCACCAAGAGCGACGTGTTTGATTTCCTGATCGATATCGTGCCCCGAGATGATGTCAAGCCGGCCAAGAAGGGCCCCGTGGACCCACAGGTCGTGTACCAGCAGCAACTGCAGCAACAGCAGGCCGCCATGCTGCAGCAGCTTTTGCAGCAGCAGTCGCAATCCGGCAACACGGCCGGTGTGCAGTGGCCCAACCCACAGTTGCAGCAGCAGATGCTTCAGCAGTACCAGCAGCGCATGCAGGCGATGCAGAACGGGTTGACCAACATCACGCCGTCCGGAAACGACGCGGGCAATGCCGCAGGGACCCCGGCGAGCGGTGGCAACAATGGCTCTTCGGACCAGCTCAGTCTGAACCAGCGAAGCGTGGATGTCTAAGCGTGTCCGTCCATGTCCATCGTCAGGTGATGCGGAGCAATGGCAGATTGCCAAACCACGCACCTAGCCAACCACTCAATCTCCCATCTGGATCAAAAAGATTAGGATGAAGGCGTGAGTGCGGGGGGGGGGGTAACGATTCCCGTCCGCCCTCGGATCGTACAGATGCCTTCGTAAGTATATATCTATGCATTTCTGAACTCGACTAGCTTTGCTGATGTGATGATCGTCTGCTGTAGAACTCATAGGGTGTCCTCAACTGTTGAGGGCGACCAGCAAGTTAGGTTAGATCCTGTATGCTGGATAGATAGCTCGCTTCGCTGGTTCGAATGCTTCATTTTGCAAGGTGACAAGGAAGCCAAGGCGTACGGGTGGTAATAAGATGGGGTGTATGTGTATGTACATCTATGTAGTTTATGCATGGACGACTATAACAAATCAAACTAACCTGGCCTGACCAAGCAGCTAGGGCGGTTGTACGGTGACAAGCCTCCGCTGCATTTCGGGCTGACCAATGCACCCATGCCTCCAGTGTGAAGCAATACGGCTCCGTGTGGCTCATAACCATGCCTGTTATCAGTCAGTGTCTATGACCACACGGACGTGATCAGACTCACAAGAGTCAAGAGTTTTCGTTGCCATTTTGGTAAAAACCGAGGTCCCTCTCCTTTCCGAGAAACCTCGATCCTGTACCTGTAGAAGCACGTTCAATTCTGTCGGCTTGACGATTTGTTAATATCGTTCACCGTGCGCGGCAATGGCACAGATCGGTGCTGCTTGGAGATGACCGAGATCCACTGGTAGGCGCCGACACCGCCCGCTGCAAGTGCCATCCCACCGACGGACTGCAGGGTCACAGCGTTACCAAAGTAGAGCACAGCGCTGAGGATGATGACAACACGCTTCATAGTGGACATGATGGAGAACGTGAGCTCCGAGACCTCGCTCAGCACCAGGGACGAGCAAAAGCTGCCCACAAAGTGCATCAAACTGCACACGAGCACCAGCAAATACGGAAAGCTGTTCCCATCATTGGCCAGAGGAGCGGTAGCAAAACCAGACACAAATATGTGCTTAGCCGACCGTCTTGCATGGACCGCTATACACCACACCGCACTACACCGCCCACCAAGAAACAAAGTCGTACCTTTCGCCATACTGGCCCGGGATCGTGGAACGAGACGAGCCGAGTAGTACGAGAGGCGCGTTGATCGCGAACGAAAGCGACGCGCCATAAAAGTGAAGCTAATGTAGTGGTAGGGAGTGGGGAGACAGCATCCCATTGGGTCAGTACAAGCAAATGAGACAACAAAGACGCCGCCTTGCAACGTACGTTGACACTGTCGACAATTGTGCGGCTTCGCAGCAAAAACTTGGAGTACATGCTCTGCATCACACCAAGAAACGCCGAGCTGACGGCAAAGACGGCGCCACCAAAGGCGAGGTCCTGGATATTATTATAAGGGGAAGTGATGGCATCCATACGCATCAGTAAGTGCCCAAAAAAGGAAGTAGACCCCCACGAAGAGAGTAGAGCAGCGTTCACAAACGTACGTTGATGCTCATCTCGGACACAGACGCCATGACGACGCCCACGACGATGGGCACGAGCGAGAGGTAGGTCGCGAACGTAAACTTGGAGCGGTAGATGGCGTACGCGAGGATCACGTTGAAAAAGGGCTGTGACGCCTTGCACGTGTGCACGATGGCGACGGGCACGGCGTCGTAGCTCCAGTAGGTCAATACCTTGCCCATGACGGAAAGCAAACTTAGCGGGGAGATCCACAGCAACCTACAGGCATGCATACAGAAAGACACCGATAGTGTTAGAGCTGGCATCCAAATGGCCAGTCATACCACCACCCAATAACAGCCAGCAGGTCGTACATCTTGGTTGTGATGGGCTGGAGCTGCCATGAATTGGCCCGCGTAGTGCGTGGGAACTTGAGCACGACCACTGCCACAAGGAAGCCAAAGCCGTGTGAGCGAGCGAGCCACAACTATAGAAGGAGAGGCAGCGAGAGAGAGACCGACTGGGGAAGGGGGGGGGGGGGGGG
>JAADWT010000414.1:0-21253 GCA_023336285.1 Pythium grandisporangium
CCCCCCCCCCCACACAGACAAGGGATTGATCTGGATGCAGTTCTTCAAGCAGTTGACGGACCCGGCGCTGAAGCGGTTATACAAGTTTGTGCTCAAGCGCCTGATTGGGCGATTCCTGGCCGAAGATGAAATTGATCTGGACCAGCTGGACGTGCACCTACGCTCTGGTCGACTGGAGCTCTGTGACCTGTTGCTTAATGCGGAAGTGCTGAACGAGGAAGTGTTTGCGCGCCAAGGGCTGCCGTTCCGGGTCAAGAAGGGGTATTTGGGCTCGGTGCGGGTCACGATCTCGTACACGAACATTATGAGCGAGAGCTGTTTGGTGGAGATTGACGACATTGAGATTGTCTTGGTGCCTGTGGATGAGTGGGAGGGCACGGGCGGAAGACATAGCTGGCAGGGGGAGGAAGGCCGAGCTGTGGGTGGCCTCGATGCCAAAGCAGCGCGGGCTGTCGCTGGTAGCGGGGCAACCAGAGGCACAGACACGCAGGCGGATGGAACATCACGCCAAGCCAGTGCAAGTCAGGCAGCGGCCGCGAATATGGACAAGGAAGCTGTGGATGAAATCTCACAGGAAGGACTGGATTTCGTGGCCAGCTGGATCGAGCAGGTCACGTCCAAGATCAAGGTCACGTTATCGAATATATGCCTTCGCCTAGAGACCAACAGTCGCGACACGGGACCAGTGGCGCTGCTCTGCAAACTGGAGTGGGCGCAGTTCACGGATGAATCTGCGAGCGAGGTGGCGAGCGTATATGCGCACGGCGGCTTGGATCAATCCAAAAGTGGTAACGCGCAGAGCATGAACCAGTCCATGGCGGCGAGCTCGCTGTTTGGAATCTCGCAGAAAGGGATCAAATTTCATGGCATCAGTATTGATTTACTCGTACCGGACGAGGTGGATCATATTGCAGAACAAAACCTCGGCGAGGAAGATACATCGGTGGTGCATACGTTGGTCGCCAGCGAATCGGCACGACAGTGCTATGTGCAAGTAAAACTGTCTCACTATGAGGCATTGGATGCGCCGACAATGGATGTTGACCTCTTCGTGCATTCATTGCGCGGTGTGTTCCAGCCGCAGCATTTCCCGTCGCTTGGTGTATTGTTGGACGCATTTAGCACGCAAGTCTCAGCGGCAAGTCGTGGGTTTGAGCGCGACCACGACGGATTGCCATCCATGTATGCATCCGTGTGTGAGTCACAGCCAGCATGGTTACGCGACGATGGCGTGGATGACGATGAAGAAGAATCAAATGGTGAACTTAAATTATCATTTCGCGAGTTTCAGCGCATTGAACAACTTCTGCAACATTACCATCGCACCCACGAGGAGCTGCGCACCACGAAACGTGATGGAGCGAGTATCGCACGATCTACTGCGGACTTCCAGTATCCAATTCCGAGACGGTTATCTGCAGCGGAAAGTGTCGAGAGTGTGGGGTTATCAGACCTTGAAGGAGAGGATGATAGCTTTTTCGAGTGTGAAACTGGCGCAGAGTCAATATCAGCTGATGGACATTTCAGCCAAACTGCGTCTTCAAATTTAATGGCGCAGTCAATGTATGCATCTGCACTCTATGGGGATGAGGATGACGACGTGCTGCATGCCGTGAGCCAGCATGCAAGCTTGAAGGCCAGCATTCAGTCACGAGCGCCGCCCCGCCACTCTGTTCAGAATCGATTTAAGATACACTTGCTGGAATGCAATCTTGTTGTTCTCTACGAAGATATTGCGGACGCTGACGACGAAGAAGAACATGACTTTGAAAATACGGAGGAGGATGCTTGCCATAGTCGACAGTCAGCACAACGGCGGAGTACAGGTCTTCCCATTCTGAGTGACCAGGAGCACCTTGAAGTGAAGTTCAGGGATATAATGAGCTCGGTGCTTGCGTACGAGTCTCACTCATCCATCTCGTTTACGATTGGAACGTTTGAAATTGCCGAAAGAACATCTGCTCGAATGTCAACACATACCATGACAAAAGAAAGCGAAATGTTATCCACATCGGTCCTCAAGTTTGCTGATACGTCCCCCACCACAGGGCGGAAGGTGAATTTGTCTGCAAATCTGTCGGCTCAAATCCGTGTTGAATTTTCTCGAACCGACGATGGCGGGCAGACTTTGTCTCGTATTGCTGTCCAGGTTAGTGCGCAGCCCATCCTCTTGGAATGGGATATGTATTTGCTTGACCGTGCGCATCGACTTCTTGAGTTATTGGAGCAGTCCAATCCAGCCGCATCTTCTCATCATATTGGAGCCTCCTTGGAGAACAGTGAAAAAGTTGATACTATCGCGAAGTCTCTCGATGTTAACACAGAATGCGCAGAGATTACTCTACGGTTTCCTATGGTGAATAGTGATCTCATTCGGTTTGGGCCTTCATCAAAGCGCGGGCTGTGCGAAGACAGGCTAGTATTGTCGTTGGATGGGGTGAAGGTATCGTCGTATTATGGTGATACGGTGGAAGATAGCTTACCCAGTGATGAGGTGCCGCTCCCATGGTTGTCCGAAATTTGTTTTCGGTTTGATTACGGTATCGCGACCATTTTGACTCCACGGGGGGCTAACCAGCGTTCGACTGAGATGGAAAAGTCAGTTTTGCTGAGGGCAAACAGTGATGTAACCTCGGGTGATGTATGTCAGCTTCGTATCCGTATCCAAACACCTTCACCGGAACAGATTCGCACGGCCCGAACAGCTAAAGAAAAAATATCCCAGGACTCCCTCGAGAATCTGGATTCAACTTCGACTTCATTTGGTGAAGAAAAAAGTGGAGATGACAATGACGGCGGTCGGGTGGGATTGAATGGTTGGAGTCAAGATGCACGAGTTCGTGCTCACGAATTTGAGAAATCAGCCACGAACGCAGCGCTATTTGACTTGAATATTTGTATTCCGCAGTCGAAAATCGATATTTTGAAGACCTCATATGATCGCATGATGATTTTGTTTGATGCTCTTCTTATGATCAATCCAATCGACATTAATGGCCACAACCAAATGATGTCTAGCGCGGCGTACAGAAGACGGTTAATCGCGAGCTATATGACGCTGAACATGGAGCTAAAAGATGGCACGATTCAGATTCATTACTCAGACTACACTACCGATGCGATACGCAACGAAGATCGTGCAGATTCATTGTACGTTTATCATTTCGCGTTCCAGGATGCTCGCATCTTCCAAGTTTCACAATGGATGGGACAACTCGTGTCACGAGTTCATGTCACGTGTCAAAACGCTACTCTACTGGAAGAGCATGGCCCACAGAAAGTAGTGGCACCCGTATTGTATAAAAATCCGATTGGCGTGACGGATGCGCCAATTCTGTTTGTCGGTATGGATATCGTTGACCAGACCCAGGAAATGCGCGAAATGAAAGTTGACGTGCACTGCTCACAAGTGAATCTTCGCTACGAGGTAACGTCAAAATGGTTGTTCCAACTTTTGGAGGTGCTTGTCTTGGAATATCCGTTACCAATTATTTCCTTAGATTCCGCGACCATGTCAGATGAAGAGTGTGCTGTCGTGGAAGCACAAATCGCTGCCGGAGCTTATGAGACCGTGAACTTGGCAACGCCACCTAAGACGGTATTCACAAAGCTATTTGTCAGCTTATATGATGCAATTGTGGACTATGCGCCGAACACGTTGTCATCACGAGCAATTCTCATCCTCGGAAACGTTGGGATATCATCCAATGTGGTGACCGGGGCTTTGATCCAAGGGTACAAGATCACTGTGCGTGATGTTCAATTGTTCTTGACGCCAGACAGACCTGCCTACGATGAATTCGATGATCATATTCTTGGAAAAGAGTTTTTGACGACGATTTTACGGGACGATGGTGACAAGCAAGAGACAAGAAAGGCTCAAAAGACTATCCAGTTTGCACCCCTCGAGCAGAGAAGTCGAGGCCAGCTTGCCACCCTATATCCATCACTGTTAGTGTTTTTCGAGAAACACAGATTCCTTCAAATTGTCACGATGGATATTATTGATATTTTTGCTCGCGCAATTGTCCCTGCCGAGCAAGGCGTCTCGAGAGGAGTTGCTGGGCCGAATCGACGTTCCCCAGCAGAATTGGGCTCGCCGGAGTTGTCGCTGGAATTAAATTTGGGAACGGCTAACATTTATGCGTGTTTTGATTCATTCAACACGCTGATCGAAGTGATCTCAACATGGACCGATCAGCTGAATGTAGAAGCGGAGCCGCGCGATACCACGGCATACGTTGGACTCGATCGTGTTCGTGACTCATCGAGTGTTTCTGTTGTCACCAATTTGGGCCCATCGAGCAATCGTGGTCGTAGTGCTTTGCCAAGTGATGCTGGGTCCTTATCTGCAATATCCGGAAATGGAGGCACAATGTTTCGTGGTAGTAGCAGAACATCCATGCAAAGCTTGCTTACTCAAAGCGAACGTGGTTCTTTCGGCAGCGCCAGAGCTGACGAAGGCGATGTTTTATCTCAGTTGGATACTAATGCGTTCGGCAGTGGACAGAAGATCTTCCCTGGAAAACACGTTGCGACCGATACAGAAGCCCGATTGCTCCGAACGCGGCTGCACGAGATCGAAAAGGAGAAAAATCGAATTGTCGGACACGTTTTGGATGAGGGCAAAGACGACACCATGTCAGCGACTGAATTACGCCAAAAGTATAAGAACGACTCGGTGGCGGCTCCTCGTGTTCGTATCAACGAACTCGTTATCGAGGATTACTACAATGGCAATCGTAAAGGAGCCGCTGGTCCAAGTGGAGGATTTGAACAAAATCATGGTGATGAGAATGTCGGTGCGTTTCTACTCGAGGCGGAAACTCCCACGCCTCAAACGGTAACTACCACGACAGGAAACGATCCATGGTTTTCAGGCCCTTCGTTTAATGCTATGAGTACCCCGGCAGAAATGCATCCAGTTGGATCGTTACCTGATGAACAAGCTGCTCGATGGTTACCTCCCGGAGCAGTTGGCACAGATAGAGAGAGCAGCCCCCTTTATTCTCAATCCTCAACTTCTTCACCACGTTTTGATGCCGTGGATGATGAATCGGTGGGCGATGCGCCAATGTTTGGTCAAGCCTGTGGACGTGACGATTTCTCTGGGTTGCAGGACTGTGAGAATGTGAGTGATAGAGACTATGATGAATACCCGGATGAGAACTTTCACGGAGAACGAAAGAATTGGTGGGGACAACACCGCACCCCCACTGGTGTTGAACTCAGTGAGCTTCAGACTGAGCCTACTGAGTCTGCGTATTCTCATCAACTCCCCTTTACAGACGACGGATCGGACGAATTTGATGGATCTAATGACACCGCACCGCATCCTCTTTCTCTATCGATCATTGGCACAGGGGCCGATGAAGGCACGGAAGTTGAATTGGATTTTACTCTTGACAAGGAAATGCAATTTAAGTTCAACCATATGCTGGACTTCGAGTCAAACGAAGGAATCGATGAGGAAGATCTCGAAGATTCTATAGAAATGGATGGCGATCGTTATGGTGGTAAGCAATCTCATACTGTGCCATCAATGCTAGCAGCACCGTTTAGCCCGAATCGACGTTCGCAACAGCAGCACCTTGGATCTTCACCGCGACCTATTCCAGAACGCACACCGACATTCCCCTCTTCGAACGGCGAGTTGTCACGCCACCAATCTACAGCCACAATGCTAACGTCATCTCCGCCAGATGAGCCAACCGCTCGGTGGTATTATGACGAGTTACCAATTGGGGCTGACAGGCCGCACAGAGAGGGCCCACCCTCAAGGATCATCCCCCATCACGTTGAAATACCTATTGGAGGAAGCGCAGCCTCGCTGTCGTTTGGAGAGCGGGAGTGTGATGAGGCTATACGGAGCATCGCACGAGAAAATGCTGCACGAAAAATGCCGTCTTGCGCTCCTGTGTTGATTCGGCATGTCTTGTTGCGTGATTTCAACATTTGCATGCGATTTTTCGGAGGTTCGGATTGGTCTCGTGATGCTGCAAATGCGCCAACGCTCAAGCATCGCGGTATTGGAGGTGGTGCGAGTACGGGGACTCGAGATGCAAGTAAATTATCCGATTTGCCAACTGCTACCCTCTTTCCTGAAGGGGATTCACCAGGGAGTCGAAAAGAAAAGCTACTGGATGCATTGCTAGACAATTATGTTCCGTCTACGGGAAGTGACCTCTTTGGAAGTGAAACCCAGGATTCTCTCTTTGGTGCTGCGAGAAGCGCACCGGCTACTTCTCGTGCTGGCAACCGTTCATCGGCGAGAGATGCACGAAGTAATCATCGTGCATCCTCATTTAGTGGTGAAACCTCCACAACTTCACGGAAGCGACCATTGAAGACCGGACGGAAGACAGAGGAAATGCTTGAATTGGTGATTACACGGATCCAGTTACGTGTGGACATGTACCAAGACGACGAGCATCAGCCGTTGGCGTCCAATGCAGTTGTAGCACTCGGTGACGTTGAAATTTTGGACTATATTTCAACGTCCCAGATCCGAAAAATTATCTGCTATTGGAAGTCAGACGTTACCCACCCGCGGGAAAGTGGTAGTAGTATGGTACGCGTGCACCTTATGACTGTGCGTCCTGGTCCAAACTTGTGCGAAGAGCATCGTTTGAAGATGACGATACTGCCTTTGCGTGTCAACCTGGACCAGGAAGTGGTGAACTTTTTGCGCCAGTTTGTGCCCACAGAGACAGTGAACAACGATTCACGTCATCGTGTCGGATCAGATTTGGCCGTCGACGCCTCTGGGGGTGATTTCGGCGGTGATGACAATGATACGTTCGGCATGGAAGGTACTGAGTTGTCGTCCATGTTTGCACCGATGGCCGTGTCTCCTCAGCATGTGCGTGAAACGGATGTCAGTCTGGGCAATTGGTTCTTCCAGAATGTGGACATTCGGCCATGCAAGATCAAGATTGATTACCGCCCAAATCATGTTGATTACCAAGCACTTCGCGCCGGTGATTACCTAGAGGTAATCAATCTTTTTGTGCTAGAGGATATGGAACTCGTTTTGCGGCGAGTCAGGGCGTCTGGGGTGGATGGGTGGATGGCGTTGGGGGAGAACATGCTCATGTCGTGGGTGAACGATATTTCGCGTCATCAGATCCACAAATGTGTGGCCAGTGTCTCTATGCCTCCGCTGCGCTCGTTTGCAAATGTTGGGTCAGGCGCGGCCGATTTGATCTTGCTGCCCCTCGAGCATTATGGCCGCGATCGCCGTGTGGTGCGCGGTCTCAAGAAGGGTGCGAAGAGCTTCCTCAAGTCGGTGACGATCGAGACCTTAAACACTGCGTCCAAGGTGGCACAAGGCACGCAAGCGTTGTTGGAACATGCCGATGATGTCGTTTCGTACCGATCCTCGCGCAAGAAACAGATTCGATATCGCCAGGCAGGAAGTCGTATCGCACGAAACTCGAAGCGAATGGGTGGTGGTGGCATCCGATCCGCACAGGACCGTGGTGGGATTGGAAGCCGACAGTACCTAGCCCAGCAGCCTGCGACGGCGGCAGAAGGCTTCTACCAGGCGTATGATTCGTTTTCACGGGAGTTACATACTGCAGCCAAGACGATTGTGGCTGTACCGCTTGTGGAGTACAAGAAGACCGGCTCACAAGGGTATGTGCGTTCTGTCATTCGTGCGGTGCCTGTGGCAGTGCTCCGCCCAATGATTGGCGCCACCGAGGCCATGTCCAAGGCGTTGCTGGGCGTGCGTAACGCAGTGGACCCTGAGCTCAAGGAGGACGTGGAGAACAAGTTTAAGGACTTTCGTGCAATGTGAACAGAAGCATGAATCGAGCGGAATAGCAGCCACGACAACGGACGAGTGCGGAGAGGGATTGTGAGCAAGCAAGTAAAAAAAACGAATGAATGCAAAAAGTAAGGGAGGCCCTAGGAAAGAGAGAACCGTCGCGATGGGATGGATATGTTGGTAATAATTATTTGCGCGTAAGTGGTGCCACATGCACATACGTCACTTTGATGGGTGTTCGTGATATTACATGAGGCAAGCTGTCTCAAATGTTGTGTATGTCACTGTTTTGAGAATTCCGCCCATAGTGGTGTTGTTTTTGTTTTTGTTTTTGTTTTTGTTTTTGTTTTTGTTTTTGTTTTTGTTTTTGTTTATGTTTTTGTTTTGTTTTTTTGCGTGGGAGGACATCAACAATGGCAAGTGAATTGACTTGCGACGCTCCGATCAGTAATAATTATTCGGGCGTGGCGCTGGTGACGACGGCATGGGTGGCATCCTGTGCGCCAGGGTCCCGTCATGTGCAAGTGGTGGATTCATTCCTGCTGTATCACATCTCTATTGGAGTGGCGCGCATTTTCGTGTTTTTTGACGGCTCGCGAGCCACTCAGCCCACCGTGACTGTGCTGGATCCTCGAGTGCAAGTCTTGGTGGCAGCAGGACGGATTGAGCTGTTCTATCGTATTGAAAAGGACGCAGCGGACGAAGTTGAGGGTGGTGAAGCGATGGTCGTGGCCTCGGAGGACGTGGAGCTCTCGTATGCTAGCTGTCACTTGTTCTCCACCTTGGGTACACGAGCGACTCATGACGTAGCGGCGCGGCAGATGCTACACGCTGAGCTAGCCATGCAGCGCTGTGTGGCAATCAATGGTGAAATGAATGGAGCTGCCGTACGTGGGCCACAGTTGAATTGGCTGATGCACCTCGACCTCGATGAACTGTTCTACCTTGATGGCTTGCGCGGCGATGACAGCCTGCAAGCTCGAGAGCAGGCAGGTTCCACCAGGAAGAGCAATGAATACTACTACTCACCACTGGCCGAGCTGGTGGCGTCACTGGAAAGGGAATGCGGTGACACAGCAATCGATCAGTTGACCGTGGTCAATTACGAGGCCGTGCCCACCCGTGAGTCAATGGATGGAGGCAATTATTTTGTGCAGACGACACGGTTCCGACGCCATACAGCGCGTATCCCATTCCGCCACGCACACGGACAGAAGGGCGTAGATCCACATGTACGACTGCAGTTTTGGCAACAACGCTCAGGGCATGCGCAGTTCTTTTTGTTCTACGACAATGGCAAGTCCCTCGTTCGCGTGGGTCATGATGTTGTTCCTTGCAGCGTGCATCAGTGGGCGCTCCTCGCTGGACGCCGTGCATCTCGACCATGGCGACACGTCTGGAATTTCTCGGACCCACGCGTGAATGATGGGGATCGTATGCGATGGCACGAGCCAACGCCTCGAACTCGATGCACGGTGTTGCATTACCCCGTATGTGGGCTCGAGTGGCTGCGGGACAAGTACCTTCGGCTGGGTGCATTCCCGTCAGTGTGGGGAGGCACGGGGACAACCCGAGCAGGACGAGGGGTTCGCATTGCGCCGTGTTTCCATTTGGATGCGCGTGATGCTGCCCAAATGGATGGTACAATGCAGCGTGGTGCTGCCCTGGCGGCGCTGTATCGCGACCAAGTGCGATTACGTGGTCGTGATCCTGAGTGGGGCGCTCAACTTGTTGCTGGGGTGTGCGAGGAGCTGTTGTTTCCAAGTGAATTGCTACAACGTCTTGGGTTTCACACTGACCACGACTGCGGAGGCGGTGACGGTGACGGCTTTGAGCCCGTGGCAGCGCCGCTGTCAGCGACGAGCGCGCAGGACAAAGAAGCAGTCCAGAGGAAGGAGACGGATACTACTAGTACTGGCCGCGCATCCACTCAAGAAGCCCCATTATCTGTGGAAAGGGCCTGGATGCTGGCGGCGATCACGAACGAGTACCTGTAGACGAGCGTGGAAGCGAGCAACAACAAGCTGATAGAGATGCGAACGCAAACGAAACAAAACGGCAACAGTGCTCATACAGCAGCCCACCAATGGTTCGTATCATTAGGTCATCTGTCAACCCAATGAAATAATGGTCGTGGGGGGAGGACCCCATCCATGGAGGAGAGGACAGGAGGCCGCTTGGCTTAGTTGACATCCAGTGGGCGCAGCATCTCGGACGAGTTCTTGGCCGACGCGTTCGGGTTGTTGTAGTCCACATCGTCAAAAAAGTCGTTCTTGCGCTGGCGGCGGCGCAGCAAGTGGCCCGGCTGCACGTAGAACTGGTCCGGCTCGTCGGGGGCCGTGGCGGTGCTGCCCACGCCATAGCCACGCGAGCGCGAGAACGACATGGCCTTGTGGTACTCCGCACGAGGGCCCACGTGGCTGGTGTACGGCGCATGGGATTCCTCCACGATGGGCACCTTCTTCCAGTTGGCCGGCTACGATCGAACCCACGGCAAACAAAATCCAAACCAGCATTACGAGGTCACGGTGAGAATCAGAATATCCAGGTCAGTAGTAATATGGGCAGCAGCAATAACAAACAACACCACCCAGGATCAAAATCCAGGATGGAAGAGCAATGAAGTCCATCTCAACGGGGACCCATGGGCTTGGATGCCTCACTGTGACGTACATCCTGTTCGGGGGATCCGGGCACGGCATCCGTAAAGTGGCTGAGCCAGAGGTGCCACTCGGGGGGCACCATGGAGCCGTCAAAGTCATCGTACGAGTCGACCTTGTACTCGGTGTAGCGGTGCTGACCGTGAACCTCCGTCGGGTCCTCGTAGTACTTGTTGCCGAACTTGTCCTCGCCCATGAACTTGCCAAACTTGATGTCCCCCGGGTTGTAGAGCTTCCAGAGGCTCAGCTTCCAGCCAAAGCGCTTGTACGCCTCCATATACTTCTCGTACACGCCATAGAACGTGCGCGCCTGGATCTGCGTGGAGGACGCGCCCAGAACGGCGCGCACGCCGACCTGGTGCGCGGCGTTGGCGCCCACGAGCCGCTTGCCAGCGACGAGCATCGACATGTTTGCGGTGGTTGTTGCTCTGCTAATACGGTGGCGGCGGCCCCTTTGCCCCCTTCTTTGCTGGAATCGGAGGTCGCGTCGCGTTCTGACCACCGCAAAAAACGCCACAGCGAGGATACTGAAATGATTCGGGTAAGTACGAATTGATGAGGTGACGTGAAGGTTGTGGGAGATGTCCGTCGGATGTGAGCCGAAAGTACAGTAGGGCCATGCGACGTGAGACGAAATGTAGCCATATCGTGTCGTGTGGGGAGTACTGCTGGTCGACGATGACGGATGCTGGTGATGCAACTAGGAAGCGTGATGGATACAGGCTTAGTAAGGAGCACTCAAGGGTGACAGAATATTATTAAAGACGGCGGTGAAGCTTAAATGACGCGGGACAAGCGGCCATTGGCGTTGTCGATCTCGACCACTTTGATGAGGTCGATCGAGGAGCCGCTGCCACTACCACTGCCGCTGCCACTACCGCTGCCGCTACCGCTACCGCCATACCCGTAATACACAGCGGCCTGGCCATTTGCGCGGGTGTTTTGGTGGTGGTGGAGGTGCTGCTGCTGCTTTTGAAAAGGCTCTCTCTTGGGCCGTTCATTGCTGTGCCATGGCCTGGAGGCATGGCCGCCTAGATGTCGGTACTGCTGAAGCATCGGGAGTCCAGATATCGTTGACGGGCCGATGTGCTGCTGAGGTTCATAATCGTGGAACAAGTAGTCACCATCCAGATCCTTCAGCTCGTCATCTAAATATGTTTCCGGAGACGACCCACATTCTAGGTCACCAAACGTGACGTCGGAATCCGAGTACTGGTCTCCGCTTCCAGACACGAAGAGCGAGTGCACCGACAAGTCCGTGAGCGCCCAATCGCCTGCCGTAGCGGGTGCTGCCCACCGACGTTTCTTGCGAGAGCGACGTAGCGGTGTAAGTGCTGGTGCTGGTACCAGTGCTGGTACTGGTGCTGATGATTGTGATTGTGATTGTGATGGGTATTGTGGTGCGATGGGATGACCTGGCAGCGCTGCACTCATCATATTGGCGCGCGTATTGGCTTGGGTGAGTCGATCCGTGCCGCCGGACCCGTTCTGATACACGCCATCTACAGTGGAGGCATCGGATGGATTATAGCTTTCTTCTCGCACTGGGTCAAGCGTTTGCCCACGCGGCACCATGGTCCACTCACGCGTTGGGAAGAACTCGCCGCTGGGCGTAGGTGGAGGGAGTTCGATCGATTCCCTTGCGTTCGCGATGTCCTCCAGTCTAGCGCGTCTGGCGCGCTGCTTGGCCCGCGACCGTAGAAACACGAGCACGCCCAGCACGGCCACGACCAGAAGCAGCATCAACGACAGGATCGAGATGAGCTCCGAGTTGTCATCCGATGCGTTCTGGCTTGTGGGGTCGCTGTCAGCATCGCTCGAACTGAGCGAGGGCTGAACGGGCACTAAGATCACCTCAGATGTCGGTGTTGGCGTTGGTGTTGGCGTTAGCGTTGGCGTTGGTGGTGGCGTTAATGTTGGCGTTTCCGATGGCTCCTCCGTCTCTGTCGGAAGGGGAAGCCCATCCGGAGGTGGGGGCGGCGTCTGGGTCACAGCGATGGGATCAATCAGCCCGTCGACCGAAGCTTCTGTCGAGTCGATGGCTGGATCGACGGCTGGATCCAGATCCCCCGATGACTCCCTCTTATCCTCTGCAACTGAGCTTGGTAGTGCATTCGTCGAGGGCGTTACCACCACCACAGTCGTTACCTCAATCGTTGCGCTCATGCCGCCCCGGCACGAATCTGCTGGAACGGTTGCCGGCGCACAATAAGAAACGCCCCAGTCTCGGACTGATCGATGCAATCGCCGTCGTTCCCCCGCCCGCCTTCCACTAGCTGCACCACGTCATCGATCGCGCTTGTTAACCTCGGTTCATCTCTGTTTCTCGTTCTCGCTCTCTCTCGCTTTTCACAACATTTGGCGAGGTAGACACCTGCTGCGTAGCTGTCCTCCAATCGGAGGAGAGAGTCTGAGAGGATAGAGAGAGAAGAGAGTGGCAGTGAGGGAGAGAGTATGAAAGGCAAGTGACAAAGAGGTAAGAGAGAGCGAGACTGCTCGGTTTTGAGCCTTTGACCACCTTCACCAGGCAAGACGCCAAGGCAATCCAGATCCAAGCCAGCTGGGCTAGACAGTAGCCCTGATACTACAAGACAACTTGGTGCATAAGCTTGGGAATATACGTTTTGTCAGAGAGAGTGAGGGAGAGAGCGACAGTGTGTACATAGCCAAAACCAAAAGTAAAATCAAAAATATCCCATGTGGCAAGGCACAGCTCATCACTTCCAAAATATATCTATGAAAGCGAAGAAAAAAAAAAAAACCCTCCGCACCTCCTCCTTTCTTGCTGAGTACGTCCACCACTTAAAAGGCAGTAAACGTGGGGCGCATGCTCTGTGTGGCGGCGAGCAGGTCCGCGATAGGCACACGCTTTTGCTCCATCGAGTCGCGGTCGCGCACGGTCACACACTGGTCCTCAAGCGAGTCGAAGTCGACTGTGAGGCACATGGGGGTGCCAATCTCATCCTGTCGACGGTACCGACGGCCAATGCTGCCAGCCACGTCGTAGTCTACGCTGGCGCCCATGGAGAGCTCACCAAACAAGCTCTCCGCCAATTCCAGCAGTGGTGCCTTCTTGACCAGCGGCAGCACTGCGAACCGGTACGGTGCGATCTCGGGATGCAAACGCAACACCGTACGTTGGCGGCCGAGTACATCTTCTTCGTCGTAGGCGTCCAGTAGCATGGCCAGCATGACACGCCCCGTGCCCAATGCCGGTTCCACGACATGAGGCAGGAACTCACTCTGCGTGGTGGCATCCTGGTACATCAAGCTCTTGCCACTCGCGGTCATGTGCTTGTCCAGGTCATAGCTCGTGCGGTTGGCGATGCCCCAGAGCTCACTCCAGCCAAACGGGTACTTGAACTGCAGGTCCGTGGTGGCCCGTGCGTAATGCGCCAGCTCCTCGGGCGCGTGCTCGTGACGACGCAGTGAGTCGGGCTTGAGTCCATACTTGAGCAAAAAATCCTGACATTGCTGCACCCAGTACGCATACCAGTGGTCCGACTCGTCCGGGTGCGTGAAGAACTGCAGTTCCATTTGCTCAAACTCGCGTGTGCGAAACAGGAAATGACCCGGAGAGATCTCATTCCGGAAGCTTTTCCCCATTTGCCCAATACCAAACGGTAGCTTCTTGCGCATCGTGGACTGGACGTTGGCGAAGTTGATGTACGCGCCCTGCGCGGTCTCGGGTCGTAAGTAGATCCAGTTGCTGGTCTCCTCCGTGGCGCCCATGTTGGTGCGGAACAGCAGGTTGAACTGCTTGGTCGGTTGGAAGCGCGCCGTCTCGTGGCAGTTTGGACAGGCCACGTCGTTGGCCTGCAGCACTTCGTCCATTTCGACGAGCGAGAGTGAGGCGATCTCTTCCTCGCCGAGGTGCGGTAGGTGCGTCTCCAGAAGCTTGTCCACGCGAACGCGCGAGTTGCAGGCGTCACACACAGTCATGGGGTCGGTGAAGTTGTCCACGTGGCCCGAGGCTGACCAGACTATGGGTAGGAGCAGCAGTAGGAAGGTTGAGAGTGCCAGTCGCCAGTGGAGAATTGTCAAATGTAAAATATTAGGAAAATCCACAGCAGTGAGAGTAGAACATCACTGTGAGGGCCTGCGCAAACGAGCAAAAAATGCAAAATCGTACCGGCCGAGTTCATGAGCACGGACGAGTCGAGGCCGACGCAGTTGGGGCGCTTCTGCACGAACTCAAACCACCACCGGTCCGCGATGTTCTTCTTCATGAGTGTGCCTGTTGGTCGTGCCATCACGTCAATAATTCAACAAGAGCTGAGCCGTCAAACCTCTTGGAATTCACGAATAGGCCAAGCGCCTTGCCAATCCATCAATACCATCAATACTAGCTTCCTACCGAGGGGGCCGTAGTCAAAGCTGTTAGCCAGACCACCGTAGATGTCTGAGCCCGGGTAGACGAAGCCGCGGTGCCGGCAGAGCGCGACGAGCTTGTCCTGTAGACCAGGGGCAGCCGCTTTGGGCTTGCTCTTGCCTTTACTCTTGGTCTTGGTCTTTCCCTGGAGCTGAGCCTGAGCCTGAGCCTGAGCCTGAGCATTGGGCGTGGGTGCAGCCTCCATGGTCAGCATGCGACGGGAACCCGTGAGGCGCATCGCCGACGGCAGTCGCCGCATCATCCCCGTCATCGCGTCAGCAAATGGAATGGGATTGGTGATTGATTGACCAAAATGCTGTGGCTGGTGGGTCACCATCGTTCGCGCAACCTTCGTGCGACATATGATGACGCTAATGGCAGGTAGTTAATAATAGTTTCTGTGTAATCCGATTCTGGCTATCGATCCGATCTTAGAGAACACGGATTGTCACCGTCACCACACTCGGCGTATCATAGATGGCGACGAAGGTGACGACTGGCGAAGGCGGCGACGAGGAATGGCTGCGGCCACGCGTGCTCAGGCACCTCACGCACCCTCGCGCATGCGAGACGGCTGATGCATGGAGAGCCGTGCTGCCTGCGAATGCCGCTGTCACATTGGGTGCCAGGAAGGACGCGTTGATCGCCATAGTGACAGAGCTCGTGCCACAACTCGCAGAGTACAAGCTGATGGCGGGCAATCTGTTGGGCTTACTGGCGTACTGTCAACAGGAGTATGCGGTTGCCACCAGCGAGATGATTGTGACATGGCTGACTCGGGTGGCCTCGTATTCGTTGGTCTTCCGGGAGTGGCTGTACGCGTGGCTTCCGCTGGAAATGGAATGGATGGTGGGTGTGGTGTCACGCGATGGCCATGGCTGTAAGGCGATGACACGATGGAAGCAGGCGCTCCTACTTGCCGCAATGGATGAGCGCGATGACGTGCTGCACGAGCGCCTGCTGCGATACATCGATGGTCATGTAGGCACGCTCTGCGGTACACTTTCGTCAGACACTGCGGCGCCGGTGATCGCTGGCGATGACGTGGAACGGCTACTGGTGTTTTACTGGCAGAATGCATTGGTGCTGGCGCCGTCGGCATTATTGTGTGCGGTTAAGTTGACGGTCGTACTGCGCACGGCTGGTGCTGGCGCATTGCAGAGCGATACCGTGTTGGTGCTGCTGAGGTGGGGACGCGTGTTGTATCCACTTCTCTTTGAAAACCTGCTCGAGTATATGGAGGGCATGCAGGTACTGGTAAGGGCGGAGCCCCAGCGGTTGCGTATCTCTCCAGTATTAGAATGTGTGATAACGGATCTGACATCAACGGAACGAGAGGAAGCGACGGCCGCGCTCATGGCTCGTCGGGATCAGCTGTACGGCGCGTACCAGCGCGACGTCAAGCATCTCTATCTCGAGCACTGTTCTGCTGGATGTGCACGTCCGATCAAGGCTGAGCCATCGCCTGTTGTGGACGTGGATGACTCCCGTGTACGGGCAGAATTGGTGAGGGACCTCGCAGTATTGCCCTCTGCAGCGTTTGCACCGGTGTTTGCTGTCTACTACAAACAGGTTCTTCAACAGCGGTGCCTCCAGCCATCGACAGACAGCAGCCAGGACTGCCGTGTGATCCATGCCAGTGCCGTGGAAGACACCTTTGAACTGCTAGAAGCTCGTAGTGACCCCTCCAGCTGCTTGGTTGTACTGGGTGTCATCGTGGAGCATGCGCTTGCAAGGTGTTGTATCTGGCAAGAGCAAGGAACCCGGTACGCGCGCATCGTCGAGATGCTCTCGGAGCTTTACATCCTCGCGACGGAGCCATGCAAGCGGTGGATCGCCAAGATGGCGCTGCAGCAATTGCTTTTGGAATGCCCCGTGGATGTACTGGTGGGCCAGCGCTCGTTTGTAGAGTGCATGGTGCCCAAAGACATGCAGTTCATCGTGCATCACCGTCTTGCGGGGTTCAGTTGATAGCCAATCCATCAAGTCATCATAGCTTCTTACTCCACCGGCAGTACTAATAGCGCCAATCTATTTAATGTTCTTGCAAGCCCAACGCCGCTGCAATCCTCGGGTCCTTTCCCTTGCGAGGAAATCGAACGGAATGAAATGAATGACTGACTAGGACGCGTCTGGTTTGGAGGTGCCGCCCTTGGGACCGCGGATGCGGGTGCGCATATCCAATTGGCCTCGCTTGCATTCAAAATACGAGTATCGAAGCTCCTGTGCAGTAGTAATAAATGACATGCGATGCGAGGAAGAGAAGTTTACACCATTAGTCATCTGATTCCCTCGGCGAGTCATGGGCAGCAGTGGCCATGCATATCGTCCGCAGCAATCGTTGCATTGACCCGATTCGATGGTAGCCCCAGCGTGGGGAGAGGGTCAGGGGGTTACACCACACACGTACCTTGCATTCATGCGCGTAGTCCTTGCACTTAAGGCACTGCTTAAGCGTACGGGTGCCGTCCTTCATGCATTCCTGCTCCACCATGCAGTCGCGGAGAAGCTCCGCCATGTCGCGACATGACTTGCCCATGTCCTCTACTTCGCTGCTTGATTACTCGGTCGGATATGCTGTACTGTGGCCCTCAGAAGACCTCGGTTTTGTGACACGTCACTTAGCCTCAGACCGCCGTGTGGCCCTCTGATTGGTAGGGCCCGGCATCTGAGTCCACGCTAATGCTGAATCGGACTCACATCGCTGTATACTTTCTCCGAGTATATCCGGAGTCCCTCCTCGTCTGACTCAGATGACTGGACATCTGAGGCGAACCATCCGCGAAGAGGAGGAGCGGGGGGGGGGCGCCGCTGAAGACACAATTGAAAATGAGCGGCACGGACGAGACGCCCAAGACGCAGCAGGAGATCGTGGCGGCGGCGCAGGCCGCTGCCAATGGCGATGCCACTGCGAATGCGACTGCCAGCGGCAATGGAGCCGAACTCAACACCGTGGAGGAGCAGGAGGAGTTTTTGCGCGTGCTCAAGCAGCTCAACCTCGTGGCGGCGCCGTCGGCGGCCGCGGCGACCCCCCCGGCACCACCCCGGCAGGATGATTTCAAGTTCTGGAAGACACAGCCCGTGCCTGCGATCGACGAGTTCCCGCGCGACCACGGCGCCATCGACGCGCCCAAGAGCGTGGCCGATGTGCGGCAGACGCCCTACGCCATGCCCGCGGGGTTTGCCTGGAGCGAGGTGGACTTTACCGACGCCACGCAGGCCAAGGAAGTGTACGATCTCCTGACGCAGAACTATGTGGAGGACGACGGTGCCCTGCTGCGCTTTGACTACAGCGTCGAGTTCCTGCAGTGGGCATTGACACCACCCGGGTTTCGTAAAGACTGGCACGTGGGCGTGCGCAACCTCAAGTCGGGCAAGCTCATGGCCTTTATCAGTGGCATCCCCGTGACCACGCGTGTGTATGAGGAAGAGGCCATGGCCATGGCTGAGATCAACTTCCTCTGTGTGCACAAGAAGCTTCGCACCAAGAGACTGGCGCCGGTGCTGATCAAGGAAATCACGCGCCGCGTCAACCTCACGGACGTGTGGCAGGCCGTGTACACGGCTGGCGCCGTGCTGCCGATGCCCGTGTCGCAGTGCCGCTACTTCCACCGCTCGCTCAATCCGAAGAAGCTCATCGACGTGGGGTTCTCGCCGCTGCCGCCGCGCATGACCATCTCGGGCGTGGTCAAGCTGCTGCGCCTACCGACATCACCCGCGATCGCTGGCTTCCGCGTGATGGAACCCAAGGACGTGGCGCAAGTGACGGCGCTTCTGAAGACGTTCTTGGCGCAGTTTCAGTTGGTTGCGCACTACAGCGAAGAAGAGGTGGCACATTGGATGTTGCCCCGTGCCGGTGTGCTCAGCTCGTTTGTGGTGGAGAACCCGGAGACGAAACAGGTGACGGACTTTGCCAGCTATTACCATTTACCGTCGTCGATCATTGGCAACCCCAAGTACTCGCAGCTGCGTGCTGCCTACGCGTTCCATAACGTGGTGACGTCCGTGTCCCTGACGGCGCTAATGCAGGATGTACTGGTGATGGCCAAGAAGGAGGATCATGACGTCTTCAACGCTCTCACGATCATGGAGAATGAGCAGTTCCTTGAGCCGCTCAAGTTTGCCAAGGGATCGGGCGAGCTGCAGTACTACCTGTTCAACTGGAGGTGCCCGCGCATGGCCAGCAAGGACGTGGGCATCGTGCTCTGTTAAGGGTGCGGCATGAAGAAGCGGCGGTGGTGGTAGAAATGGGAAGGGAAAGTAATGTGACTCGAGCACAGGCTGGTGGCGTAGAGGTAGAAGAGGCCACGAAAGGGGCAGGCGCTTTCGAGTGAGGGGGGTATTACTTCGAGCTGACGGAAATCTTCCAAGCGAGCGATGCGAATGGCTCTGCTGGACGGGAAGGATGGAATGCAATATACAGGCGGAAAACAATAACAACAACACTGGAGGCGATGACCACGCACAACTTGTGTGTCTGTGTGGATGGGTCATTTCGTATACTTGGGGTCCTGTTCATGGCAGAAGCACATCTGCATATCGATTCTTACATGATCCCCGCCAATGTAACTACTACTGCACTCGTATCCGTAGTAAGACACAGAGCAGGTCTGTTTCTCAGCGTAGACGAGATTGTTTCGAACTCGTCCATGGCCGCGGTAAAAGTCTGTGCTACGCAGTAAAATGAGAGCATGAAATTGTATCGTTCTACGAGAATCCGTCGCGTGAGCTCTTCCAGCAGCTGCCAGTCCTATCCAAGGCAAAGGAAAGGCGATCACGCTGGATGTCGCTCGTGTTGTTCCTTCAGCCATCCACTTGCATCTCCGTGAAGGAGGTAAGTGAGAGAGGTTTGTAGGGCCCTGTATCTGTAGTCACATGTACTGGTGGGGCAGGGGATCCAGGAAACCGTGAGATGCGGAGTACTTGGCAGTAGTGAGCCGGGCATCCATTCTTAAGTTGGTGAGAACGTCGGCGAGCTTGTTAGCAGCTTAAAATAGTGGCCATTAATACGTCACACGTACCGGTATAGCCAATGCGATGAGCCCCCAAAAGATCCGCTCAGATAGTTGCGCAATTGATGAGGGCCTCCACATCTTCGACATGCGTAATCAATCAATGCGACCTTCACTCAGCGGGTCAGCCCTTGTTGAAGCATCACCATGTTTGCGCAGCGAAAGATCACCTGGAGGAAGACAACGCCATTGAAGTGGTGTGCGCGTGGCTTGGCTCAGCTTGGATTCGCTCACTTTCGTATTGGCGGCCAACCGAGCAAGTCCCCATCCGATTCGAAGACGAACAAGAGCTTTTCTTCGCAAGACGCTCCACACACACAAGGTATCATGACCCCAGCCACGGACACGCCCGCGATGAAGTACCGCTTCCTGGGCAACTCGGGCCTGCTCGTCTCTATGCTCTCGTATGGGTGCATGACCTTTGTGGAAGACACCAGCGTGGACACGGCCTACGAGATCCTCAAGGCCGCGTATCAAGCTGGGATCAACTTCATCGACAACGCCGAGGCGTACACGGCCGGTGTGGCCGAAACAACCATGGGTCAGGCCGTGCAGCGCGGCATTGCCGATGGCATTTGGACGCGTGAAGACCTGGTGTTGACCACCAAGATCTTTATGGGCACCAAGCCAGGCCCCAACAACTGTGGGCTGGGTCGCAAACACCTGATCGAGGGCGCCAAGGCATCCCTCAAGCGCATGCAACTCGACTACGTGGACGTGATCTTCTGCCACCGCCCCGAGCCGCTTACTCCGATTGAAGAGACCGTGCGGGCCATGAACTTTATCATCGAGCAAGGGTGGGCGTTCTACTGGGGCACCAGTGACTGGCTGTCTCATGAGATTGATGAAGCGTGCACGATCGCTGATCGCCTGGGGCTGATTCGTCCCGTGACGGAGCAGCCGCAGTATAACATCATTGAGCGCTCCCGGGTGGATGTGGATTACCTGAACCTGTACAAGAAGTACGGACTGGGCTTAACCGTGTGGTCACCGCTGGCCTTTGGCCTTCTAACGGGCAAGTATGCCAATGGCATCCCGGAGGGTTCTCGCCTGTACAAGTCACGCTACACCAAAGAGTTTCTGGATCGGTACGTGGGGGATCGCGACCGAGTGATTGCGTTGACCACCGATCTTCAGGTGGTTGCGGATGAGCTGGGCTGTTCGATGGCTCAGCTTGCACTGGCCTGGTGCATGTCCAACCCAAACGTGTCGACAACGATGATGGGCGGCACGAGTGTCAAGCATATCCAGGAGAACGTTCAGGCGCTGGCCTTTGTGGATAAGATCACGCCCGAGATCAAGGCCAAGGTGGATCAGATTGTGTCGTACGTGCCCACGCAAGCGAAACGTGACCAGCATCCGGACCGACGCCGGGTGTACTTGTAAACTCGACAATTCGATGGCTGCGGACTTTCCGTCTAACTATAGAGAATCCGCA
>JAADWT010000415.1:0-21246 GCA_023336285.1 Pythium grandisporangium
CACAGTCTTCAATTTGCCTTGCGAGAACAACCCACCCCAAGCTTTTGCACGAAGAAGATAAAGACCGGAGCAGGACCAAGATGGCGACGCTTTCTCCTCGCGGCGACGCGGTCTACGACGAGGCGTTGACGCCCCCGGTGGACAACGAGAAGGCACTGGCGAACCAGAAGAGGGCCACGACTGGCTGGGGCCGCGTCTGGAACTTCTACAACAGCGTGTACGGCATCATGACTGGTGCCGTGATCGGTATCATCATTGGCTGCGTGTGTCAGCCCAGCCACCCGTCCGAGACCACGTACACGTGGATCGGCACGTTTGGTAAGCTGTTCATCCGCGCGATCAAGTGTCTGGTGTCCCCCCTCGTGTTCTGCAGTCTCGTCGTGGGCATGGCCGACATGTTGGCAGTCGGTAAGGCTGGCCGCATTGGCTGGCGCGCGGCCGCGCTCTACACAACGACGACTGTGGTCGCTGCCGTGGAAGGACTCATATGGGTGGTCATTTTCCGCCCGTTGTTTAGCGGGCAAGCAGATGAACCCGCCGATACGACGCCCAAGATGGCCTTTGAATGTGGTGAAGATGGGTACTACCTCATGGCCGACAGCGATGGCGAAGTGATGTGCGAGTTTGACGACGCGTTCAATGCGACGGGCACCCACGGCAACTCGTCGGTGTTCATGGCAAAGGATATCAATGGCTTCTTTGCCGCGTCGACTGCCAAGTACAGCACGCGTACTGTCACGGAGGCACTGCAGAGCCAGCTGGATGCCATTGTGCCGGACAACATCACGCAGGCTTTCGCGAACGCCACCTTGTTGTCTATCATTTGCTTTGCCATCCCGCTTGGTGTTGCCATCTCGATGCTGCCGGCAAACATGAAGCTCCTGGCCAATTTTTTCCGCGAGATCAACGACGTGTTCATGAAGATGATTCAATGGGTGATCATGTGCACGCCGATCGCGCTGGTGTCTCTGCTGGCCAAGACGGTGATGTCCCAGGAAGACCTTGGCGTCGTGTTTGTCGACGTCGGCTACTTTGTGTTGTGCTCGGTCATCGCCATGCTCATTCACTTGTTCGTCTTCTACCCGGCGCTTCTGCGTGCGTTTGTTCCTGAGAACCCGTTCATATACATGCGCCACATCGTTCCGGCTCAGGTGTTCGCGTTTAGTTGCGCGTCTTCCATGGCCACGCTCCCGCTCACGATGAAGTGCGTGGACGCGTCCCAGAAGGTGTCCCGTACTCTGTCTCGCTTCATCCTTTCGCTTGGTGCAACCATTAACATGGACGGTGCCGCCATTTGCTACCCGATCAACATTGTCTTCATGGCGGAGGCGTCCGGCATGGGCCATCTCATTGGTGGTGTCGAGTACTTCATGATCATTCTCGTGTCCACTGTTGGTGCTATCGGTGCTGGCCCCGTCCCGGCCGCGTCGATTGTGATGACCATGACGATCTGGTCAAGCGTGTTCCCTGATGTGGACCTGCCGTCGACGTTTGCGTTTATTGTCGCCACGGACTGGCTGCTGGACCGATTCCACACGGCCACCAACGTGACTGGTGACACGATCGTTGCGCGCATCATCGCTGACATGGTGGATGAGAACACGCTGGATAACTTTGAGCGTGAGAATATGGACTCTGCCGTGGATGGTATGTCTGCGCGTCACAGCGTCAAGTCGGGAATGTAAAGAAACCCTTCGCGACAAAGCGGACCAAGCTTGTCTTTCGAGGAGATGTGATCCGTGAGAGCGATCGTAATGTCGTAGAAGAAAGGTGTAATAACGACGTGAATGTGAATCAAAGAATGTTAGAGAGTACTCCATCCACTTGTCACGGTTTTTGTTGTGTAGTGCTACGGTAGCAGCATATGTCATGGAGCAGTGCTTCACGAAGTGTACAGCGTCGCGATCACGTGTATCGCGGTGTACCCTTTTGTGTTTGTGGAGGTATGCGAACCGCAAATCTTAGTCATTACGCTAAATGACAACTTCGCACACACGAGATTGGGCACTTGCCTGTGAGCTAGAAGTCGTAGTAGGCATACGATTCCACCGATATGGTGTCAGTATCCCTGTTCGTTCCGTTGGTGTTGGCGTTGGAGTTGGCGTTCGCACGAGAGACTGGCAATGACCTGCATTACGGATATCATTTAGCTCGATATTTCCGCCTCCTGTTATCAACCACATCTCGGCACAATTGAGCTTGCCTATGACCGCCTCCAACTTCAGGATGCGCTTATTCTGGTCAGCAATGGTTTGATCCATCTCCGTCATTCGCATTTGCTGCCTTTGGATTGTCTGGCTCATTTCAAGCACGCGGTTATTATGACGCGCGAGAGATTGCTGCACCTCGAGAAATCTGACATATTTAAGACACCCCCACCCCCACATGCGTGTAAACCGTGGGTACGAGCCTGGTAACCCATTCCTCCCCGTCATTTACAAGCGGTCGTATATCACTCATTCGTACTCTGTCCAGACTTCGACTCGGTGGACAAGCATGCTCTTCTCCTGCTCATTTGGCTACACAGAGGCATCCATCCACACACAAAGCAAACGCCTAGCCATTACGACTCCGAATACCGGGATCTGCATTGGCGAGGACATCCATGTCATACCTCTTCACCGCTTGGAGCATGAATAATGAGGCGCCTTCCCCCTCGTGCCAGGTTTCGTTGCGCCGTCGTCGGAGTCGTATCGCGCATGGTTGTTTCTCTACGTTTCAACGGCGTCAATCCACACGTCCACACATCCATGACCCATCGAACACCTCTCCCTCTCATTTGTTTGCGGCGTACTTGCATTCGCCATCCATTGGTGACTTGTCCGTCTTGTGTGTCATGCTGTCGTCGTGGTTTGTAGCGAATGTCGATGTGATGAGGAGCCTGTGCTAGCGTGAATGACCTCCTTCCACGTGCCGAACGATGGTTCCGCAAGTTGAAGTTGTGACAATCACTCCTTGCGTTTTCGCGCACGTGCCCCGTGGAACGTGGATCGCGACGGCAAGTTGGGAAGACGCTGGTTACGGTTACACATCTCGGGATCTTTAGATTTTGGAGTTATGGTTGGCTATAGATGGACTGAGAGGTTATGGATAAGTTGGTCGTGTGAACCACGTAATATGAGTCGTGTTCAACCAGGGCAATCATCTTGATAGGTTAGACGTTGGCGCCCGACGAATGGGACGGCTCGCCGTCTTCGAAAAGCATGAGCGATTTCTTCAAGTCACTCGATGATTCTTCGCCCATGTAGCGAGAGGTTTCCACTCGCGCGCGGTACGATTTGGCAGCATCTTCTAGGAAGCGATAAACAAAGAGACCTGTCATGATGAGTAGCAAGCCAATCACGTCCTTGGTGTGGAGAGGTTGGTGCTCGGGCATGAACGGGAATGTGAACGCCACGTTTCCCAGAGGAACCATGATGGTCATTGCCTGCGACAGAGAGAGGGAGGTACGAGTATGTCAGTTGGTCGCGTATCAAAAATATATACATACGGGGGACTATTGCCCTCACTCACCAGCCATAGAATGTTCGCGCTTCCAAACTTGAGGATGAGGATGATAAGGAGGTTGTAGGCCACGTTGAACAGGATATAGACGGTCACGTAGAGCGGGGCCATCTCACATTTGTCGATATGTGGACCATCAACGATCGTGTTTTGACCCATGTAGCATTTCAACCCAGCATACAAATTGTGCATGATTTGATTCGGCTCGACGGGCGGGTCTCCAATCATGGCAGCGGGAACGGTGAGCGGGAGTGCCATGAGCAACTGGAAGATCGCAATCCACCCGTTCAAGTAAACCGCATCTAGTTCTGTCTCGCCTAGAGCCTTTTCCTTGTATACACTGGAAAGACACATCGGCACACAGCTCAACGTCATCACAATTGACCACACGGCTGTTGTATGAGCATCGGTACCTGCCCCACCTCCACTTCCTACTCCTGGACCGAGCACGACCACGAGCCCGACGGTCACAATTACCGCACCAATGTACTGGTAGATCGAATACCGAGTCTGCAATAATGCGCGCGAAATCACCATCGACACGGGGATGGCGGCCTGACCAAGTAGGATAATGAGCGAACCACCCAGGTATGTCGCAGCGAATACCTGGAGAATCCCAGCGACGCTGTCAAGTGCTCCCATCACAGCGAAAGTACTTTTGGGAATACTGCGCTGCTCTTTTGTGATCGCATTACCGTACTTGATCATTGGGATGATGTAGGCAAAGCTTACTGGGACCTATAGAGGCGATGCAAACCACGAGTTGAGCCACACTGATCCTACCCACCTGGATGCCACGCAACGATCATCACGTACGTAGATGAAGGTGGTGAGCAGGTTGAGAAACATGGGGTAGTTGTGCATCGGGATCGTCTGGAGTCTAAAAGATTATCAATTGGCAGCAGCAAATGAAATGAAATCAAAAGCGTGGGTAGCAAATCAGTACAACATGTTTAGACACCGCAACCACCCCTATCTACACGTTTCCACGCGTACTTTTGGAAAACTGCGTAGCCCCAAGACCCACATCCCATTCACATTCATAAACGAGCGTACAAGGCGCAGATGTTAGAACGGAGACTCTGATAGAGAATGAGCGTTTGCGCAGTCGTGTGAAGGTCACGCAGCACACCTTCACTCCATCAGATCCCACCATCACCCTCCTGCCAGCCCTCGGCACGCTACGTACTCTTGTTGCCGAGGCCAATGAACACCATCGCCACGAAGCTCACCACGAGCTTGGAGCTACGCTCGCCATCTCCATTCTGCTGACCGGCCCCCATTATTCTCACTGTATTTCCAACACTGACTCAAACCCTCGCCAGCTTCCTGCCTGCCTGCTTCAAGCGATCATCTTCAAGAATGATGGTCCAAGGAATCTTCCCCCCCCCCGACAACAACATACCGGTTTTTTTCTGTCTGTGTTTGTTTGGTTGTGTTGTTTGTTGCCAAACAAACAAGCCCTTTCACTACCAAATTGCTGGTGAAACGGCTTGAGTTGAAACGTTATCCGGATACACAGGGGGGAACGTTGCGTCTGTTGGTGATGCCAATGGATGCCATCCTTCTTATACCTCTTGGAAGGAGGGGGCGATTGTGTCCCTGTTTCATTTCCTGTCAACATGGAGGACGCAGGTGCTCCTCCCTCCACGGCGGCGCCACCACCTTCACCGCGCGGTGTATCTCTGCTTGGCATTGCCTTCCTGGTTACGCTCACGGTGACGGGGTGGACGATGATCTCGCTCGTGCTCACACCGCTCTTCATGCTGGCGCTCATCCCCGTGTCCAGCGTAACACAGATCATTCACCCCGTGTATCGACGCATTACGCATATGGTGTGAGTAGCCAGCCTCAACGTTAGGAGTACTTGCTTTCCGCTGTGCTGGCATGCGTCTGACTATTCATGGATTTTGCTTTGCTTGACAGGCAATGGACATGGATGGCAAATGTCGCCATTCTCCTCGGTACGTGCATGGCCTTGGTATTTGTTCTTTTGAAATGGTTCTTGTTTTCATGCTTGATCAACTCTTACGATTGTTGGGCGTACCCACCATTGAATCATGCAGAGTACGCGTACGGGATTCACGTGGAAGTGAGCGGGGACGAGGCCACCAAGGCAAATGAAGCCGCGCTGACTGGGGAGCGTGCACTTTGGCTCGCCAACCATCGCACGCGTATCGACTGGATGCTGCTCTGGAGCCTCGCGCTGCGCACACAGACACTGGACCGTCTCAAAATCATCCTCAAGGCACCGCTACGCAAGGCTCCCATATTTGGGTGGGCCATGCAACATTTCCTATTCATCTTTCTGGTACGTCTGTGGCACACAAAAGACAACTGCTGCAGGAACGAGAGCGAGAGAGGATGGCAAGAGATCTTGACTGTCAAGATCTCTTGCATGGTCCAGTGGGCATGCAGTGGATGGTATGTTGTGATATCACCTTACTTACATGTGTGCTTTAGAACCGTCGTTGGGCGGATGATCAGGGCATGCTAGACGATTACCTCCCGTTTCTCGCCTCAAAGGAACCGGGGGCGTCGTACATGCTGTTCCCAGAAGGAACCGATCTCAGTGAAAGCAATCTGGAGAAGAGCGCAGCGTACGCCCAGAAAGAAGGGGTCGAGGAGCGCATGTATTCGCTCTACCCACGCACCACGGGGTTTACGTACTTGCTCCCCAAGCTTCGTGACGGCCTGGATGCCGTCTATGACCTCACCATGTTCTTTGTTGACCACACACCAAATGAACGGCCATCCGAGGCGCACTTGCTATCCGCACGTATGCCCCGAGTGTTGCATGTCCATATTGAACGCATCGACATCAAGAATTTGGCACTGGACGAGGCAGAACTCGTGGCATGGCTGAAGGCTCGTTTTACCCGCAAGGAAGCGCATCTCAAGGCGTTTTACGAAGAAAATGGTAGGCTGCCCGATGGAGCGCAGCCACTTTTCACAGATTCGATCACGCCCACGGCGACAAAATTGCTGGCGTTCTGGCTCCTGTTCCTCACTGCTGCCTTCCAGTGCGCACGGGCGTGTGGTCTGGTCGGCATATGCTATGGTGTGGTGGTGTTTGTTGGATACTTGGTTGCGACGCAATTCCTCGGGGGTATCGACGGTATTCTGCGCAAGACATTGTAATAAAAAAAGAAAATAAGAATAAAAACTAGGCAAGAGCTGTCCATGGTGGATCCACACATAAAACAACAAATGATGCTCATTCCAATTGCTAGCTAATCAAATAAATAGAGATGATATCGTGTGACGGTGATGCGAGCGAGGACCCGCTCGCTCTCCTTCACGATATGTCGTATCACACATCCCCGAGGCGTGTATGTAATTGAAACGGGGGTACGAATACAATTCGCAAGCATCAGCCGCGGCGCTCATGCTGCAACGGCCAAATGCATGGCAAACCAAGGATGCTTAAGCGCTTGTGTCGCTGTGAGTCGCTTGGCTGGATCCTTCTCCAGGAGCAAGTCAATCAACTCCTTTACTTGCGCTGGTGCCTGTTGCTTGGCAGGGTACTCCACCTCCTGGTACGTGCAGGCACTTGGTGGGTAAAATGGTGTGTATCCAAACACCATCTCAAACAGCAAGACCCCGGCGCTGAACATGTCAATGGCGGGGCCGTACACCTTGGTGCCGAGTAATAGCTCAGGTGCTATATTACCCATTCACAATCAAAATAGCAGCAAACAGCACACAGAAATTGATCCCCGTTAGTGTTTCCAGCTCAATCTCACCAGGGATATACCAGCAGCAACACAGGCTCAAGTATTACAAGATATACAACGTACCAATGTATCCGGGTGTTCCAAAGACACCCGCAAACGGTAGCGAAGTTTCACTGGCATTGAATGCACGCGATGCGCCAAAATCGCAAATCTTGATGGTATCGGCATGCAACAGGATGTTGTGTGGTTTGATATCGTGGTGCACCACATTATGGTGATGCAGGTATTCCAGCGCGAGCAAGACCTGTCGAAACACGCTACGGCAGCGTGCCTCGGGTAGACCGGCATACCCGATCGCGGCCGAAAGCGCGCCCTGGTCGGCGCGTTCCAGGATAAAGTAATGCGCGCCGTCATCTTCAAACACGTCGATGAGCTTGATGATCTGCGGGTGGTTCAGTGAGCGATGAATGGCCTGCTCACGCACCACGGATTGCTTCTCCTCGGCTGAGATGAGCACGTGCTTGGGCACGATCTTGATCGCGATGGGTTGATGCGACGGCAGGTCTTCGCCGTCGCATACCTTACCGTACGAGCCGGCGGCAAACGATTCGCGGATAAGGTAGCGACCGTGCATGGCCTGCTCGCGTGGCGTGAGTCGAATGGGTGGGTGCGGTTCTTGCTCGGCTTCCATCGCTTGGGATCCGCCTGCTGTTGTTGCTACTGGCTTGTTGAGCGGGGGCAACGCGATCAGTGGGGAGACAGCCAGCCGCGCCTCATCCTGGGGCACCACGACCACGCACGTAGCATCCTTATCCACATGCGCCGAGATCGCGGACGATGCCGCGCGTACACGGGTGGCGGATCCGCCCGACTTTGTAGTAGTAGAAGCCGCTGGCGCTGGGATACTGGGGAGCGCGTGCGCGCTGGCGCTGCGTCGGCGGTGCGCGGCATTGCGCGCGGCATGCAGGCGCTTATGCGTTGCCGTGCCGTGTGCCGATGCCACGCTGAGCGAGCGCTGAAACCGGTGGTTATGGCTGTTACGATGGCGGAACCAGATCGGCGCGATGCCACGGCGCACACGGTTGCAGACCACGATATCCTCCTCAGCCACGGTAAATTGACGCAGCAATTCCAATTGCTGCTGGTCACGCTTAGTGCTTGCGCCAACGGCGGCCTTGCCATCGCGGGCCGTCTCGACATCCTCCTCATGATCGCGATTCGCAGCGTCCTGGCTTTCCTGCGCAATGGCCCGCTCGCCCATGTCCGACGTGGGGCGTTCGGGCTTGCTAACACTGCGTCGAAACGGACACGGGCCGCCATTCGCGCTGGGTTTCAATGCCGCCGGTCGTGGAGGTAATCCCGCCGCTGCCGGTGGAGGAGGAGGTGGTGGTGGTGATGAGCCTGATCGCGCCATAGAGGAGGAGGAGGAGGTGTGGCCGCACCCACTGCCTGCGGTTAACGACGTGAAGGCGCCGCCCCGGTGATGATGACCCATCGCCACGCCCAATCGCAGGCCCGAGGCCGTCGGTGGAGTCAGCGCGTGGTGCAGGTAGCTCGTGGGTGAACTGCGGTACAACTTGGCCATCTGATGCCGTGGCGGCGGTGATGACGGCGACGCGCAGAGCATGGAGGCGCTTGAGGTGACGGCCGGGTTCGACGCCGTGGACGGAGTGAGCCGCATGGATGGGGGGGGGGCTTCTATAGAAGTCGCTCGTCCAGCGGGTTGGTGGTAATGCTTGGCTTTCTTGTCGGAGCTTGATGAGACACACTTGGTGGCGAATATTGAAATGGCACGACTGTGACCGCAGCCAAACCTTGGAATGGGGTGGGGGTCAAGCGAGCGGGGTACAGTTATGTTGCAGTTGTAGCCGTAACCTTGATGGCTGGTTATGGCGTTTTTTGTTTTTGTTTTTGTTCCTCTCCCTCCTACAAACACGACTGTTGGACGGCACCACGAACGTACGCTCGCTTGGCGCTCTCTCTCGAACGGACAGAACCTTCCAATTTGGGAGCTGCAACGTTGAGCTACGCCAACAGTAACCAACCAACCAACGGGTATGAACGCTTGGCTTCGCGCGCTACTGCGAATATGTCGCAGGAAGGTAGAGGTCAGCCTCGAAAGCGATTCTGTATTTGTGTTGCATCAACGGCGGCATGTGAGCAAAGGCAAGGAAACGCGGTCAAAGACACGTAAAGAGGATGGATTTTTCTCGTCGAAAAAAAACAACTACTCGGACCGGATGTGGAGTAAAAGCAATTTGACCAATGGGAGCCGACAGGATGGTGCTTTGTGGCGCGATGATTGGAGGAAAAGTGCAAATCACTACCCACTTCAAGTTGAACTTGCCTTCCCTCTGTTCAGGTTGATTGGTGCATTTCCTTGTGGCCACCCCCTGGAAGAGACGACATCCCATACAAACTGGTAGATGTGTGACGGTGCCGACACTGGCAGCGGTGTGTCGCATTCCCTCACGTGCTCCCTGTTTTGACACAATATTGAGGGTGGCAGAGTACGGTATGCCCTGGATGGTCAAAGCGCTAAGCTGGCGATGGCGGAGCGGCGGTGGTGGATCCATACACTGAGTGGATGGCGCCTGCTTGGCCATGTCTCTAGCGCAGGGGCGTTTTGATTTGACGTCGACGGAGCTGCCGTCATCGCATGTACCACCGCGACGACATTTCCGGTCCTCAATATGGAGAGTGTGTGTGTCCATGTATATCTTCCATGTTGGGTGTGGTTGGTGTGGTGGATGCGCGATGCAGTCGGTCTACCATAGCGGGAAACCCGCTGAACCATGTGAGCGAAGCCATTCTGATTCCACTCGTCGCAGCAGCTGAAGGATTCCCCGTAGCAATACTCAGGTCCCCCAATACGCTAGGCTACAATAGCATGTGGAGTGGAATCGATACAGTCTTGATGCCCAGCGCGACATCGTTGCGAGCGTGGAAGTCGGCGAATGCTACGTACGTACGTGGTCCATTATCACCCAAGCAGCCGTGAGGACGCTGCCAGTGGGAAGCGATACAGTACAATACGAATTCATGTGTTGCCTTGCCCCCGAGAGACCGGTAGGAAGTAAGGACGGGAAGCACGCACAACCGGTTTTCTATGCGTCTGTGTTGGCCGCCCAACACCAGGATTTCAGGATTTCAGGATTTCGTGGACAGTGTATGCTGCGGTCGTATATGTACTGGGCCCTGCATTTTGGTTGAGGTCTCCCCATTATGCAAGGCTCAATCTATTGTACAAAACGCCCCAGGATCACAAGATTAACACAAGCGGGCAGCGATTCCGTGGAGGTTCATGCTGACCGTCGTCTACTGCAGCATGGCCCTTGTTGTCGTCAGCACGGTATCGTCGTCTGGGTCCACGAGAAGTAGCTCATACGAGTCGTCATCACCAATCGCGGGTACGTCCAGTGCCGTGGAAAACTGAAACCGAGGGAGGATGTAAAACACATAGATCGTGGCCCAATTTGGAAGCGAATAGCTCAACACGGAGATACACCAGCGCACAAATTGCTCCATTGCGCCCGAGCCGTCCTGGAAGAACATGCTGTCGCATGACACGCTCCCTATTATTTCATCAATCAAGTTGGTAGGAAAGGAGGGTATGAGACATGGGCTATGTATGGGCCATGGGCGCGGTCAGGCCGAGCCCAACCAAGATGAGGATGGGGACATGAGAAGTGTGCGTACCTACGACACCATAGGCGAGAGAGGCGTCAACCAGCAGCTGAAGCACGGAACTGATGACGTTGCACTACACGCACCACAGAAAAACGTCAGCACCACCAACAAGGAAAACTCAAACATGGTGACAAAACCATAAAGTCGTGGGCGTGCATACGTACCACCAACAATGTCCATAGCTGGTGATGGGATTGTTCGAGCTCGGTGACGGAGGAAGAAACATTCGAGAGAAACTTTTGCTGCAATAGATGTGAAGCAGCACATTCGAGAAGCACATTGGAACGAGTGGAACGTGTAAGACGCGTCGCATTCCTGAACCCCGCACGCTTTGTCAGATTGTTTACGGTACCGTACCTGTTTGCGTGAGGCAGACTTGAATTCATCGAGAACGATACATCCAGGTAATGCAAAGCTCGCTGTTTGTTGCGTGTGGTGCCCGTATCATTCACAGCATTCCGAGTCTTAGTGAAAGAGGTTGACAGTCTACTGCAGTAACGAGTCGGTTCATCAACACCCACGCACCACACACTGCCTCAGTGCCACCTACCCGACAAAATCACGCCAGCCATGGAGCTCAACAGCCAGCTGATGTGATGGCAGTCAATGCTATCTTCCAGGATGACGACGGCTGTCGTGTCCACGGTGAGCAGTACCATCGTGATCACCACAATCGGGGCCAGTAACTGATAGTACTATCGTAACCACGCGCACAGCAGGTCATCAGAGCGTAACAGCATATCCAAATGGAGTTGATGGCTTGGATAATATGAGAAACGTATGGATGGGTGGGTGGGTGGGTGGATCGAGTGGGGGGTCATTCATGCCAACAAAAGGATATCGTACCATTCGCGAGCGATTCAGTAGGTCGCATGCCAATTTGCCGTACAGCATGCACGAGACGGCGACCTGCAGCGCCCGAACGTACTTGGCTACAACCAGTATCTTGGACCCATTCTCGATCAGGCACTCATACACGAGCAGTGCCATCTGCAGTGCCGTGAGCATGAGCATGACCACGTTGGTCGCATACCAGCCCGTGGAGAGTAAACGCGGAAGGATGCGGTGGCAGGCATAGACCGTCACGACCAGCGTGAACAGGCACGTCACACCAAAGCTGATGCTGCGCGTGCATACCCACACGCTCCCGCTCTCCGAGAACACATCCTGGCATTCCGGTAGCATGAGCATCTTTCGAGTTTTATCATTTCCCATTCGACGTCGCCGCCAGCAGACACATTCCATCAAACCGCGCTGTATTTGAGTCGAGTCACCTTAGATCCACTCGTAATAGTGGCCCATAGCTCCATTTGTTGTACGTGGTGTCGGACGATTAAAAGGAGGCAGGTAGCTCACGCGTATGCCTCCTTCTTCCTGTGCTTCTTCTTGCTGCTGCTCTTCTTGGAGCGTTCCTCTTTGCGATATTTGTGTTTCTTGCTCTGCTTGTGATGCTTTCGGGATGATTTGCTGCGAGAATAAGTGGCGTCGTGGTCTTTGGTGGGGAGCATTGGTCGGATGTCGTCATCATCCGAGTCGTCTTCATCGTTATCTTCCTTTTCTGATCCAGAGCACGCACCAAACACGGGTGCATTGTCCACCATGACACTCCGTGTGTTGGGATACATTTTCTCCCACATCTTCTTGGTCTTGGCAGCCTTGAGTTCCGCCCAGCGGCGTCGTTCGTCGTCACTCGCACTAGAGTCGTGACGATCACGGTGGGTTCGCGCATCGTCATGTGCTCGTTTCCCACGGTGGCGGTCGATACGATCAGTGCTACGAGACCTGTCACGGTTGGTGCGTCGATTCGATGCTTGTGGGCTGAGGTGTTGACTCCTTTGAGCACCAGGGCTCCGACTACGGCTATGAGAGCGGCTACGAGTAGGACGGCTGCGGCTACGGCTACGGCTACGGCTGCGGTGGCGATGGTGATGGCGATGGCGGTGGTGGTGGTGGTTCTGGCGATCCCGGCCACGGCGGTCCAGTTCTTGCTCTAGATGGCGAAGATTCCAGCACTTCTCTTCTTCCTACCATACAAAAGCAAGCATGAGGTAATAGCGCATGACACCGGAGATTGGTATACATATCAAATCAACACAATAACGTACGTGGCGTCGATTATGCGAGTCGACTCTACCAATGCAAGCCACAGCACCGAATCAAACGGTACTCCTTGTATCGTCAGCCAGACGTATCAGCCATAAAAGCCCATGCGGCACCAAAAGAGTTAGAGAATGTCTGTCTCTCGATCGCACCCGAGTATCGTCCGCGCCAAAAACGATTTGTTCACGTCCTTGGGCGCGCTCGGCCTATTTGGTCTCTGCATATTATTTTTTATAACAACAAAACCAGTAAGACACCCGTTCTTGTAAGTTCCCCACGCCTCCTCTCTACTGCTCATTGACCATCCCGAGCACGCACGCACTAGGTATTCCAACACGCCGCGCTCGTTCACGCGGTACTGCGTGGCTATCATCTGCGTGGATGAGAGCACACAATCGCGAAAACATCGCACTGTCACTACATCGTATCCCATAGAATACGCTGCATGCAGCAACGCGCTCACGGCGACAACGACGCCGCATCTACGTCGTGCGTCTCCACCCACTCAAATGCTCCCGCACGCACCTGCCGATCAATAGCCAGCGCCGCCGCAGACTCGTCGTCTTCGCGAGCGCTCCAGCTCATGTGGCCAACAAAACTTGACTTTTTGATCAATCACTTTCAGGTGGCAGCGTTTTGCTTTTAGGTGGAGTGGACCACGCTACCTAAAATTCACACAAGCGTTGGTCCTCCACTGTACTTGAAGCCAACAAAGCTAAAATGTTCAGGTGGGTGAATTTTAGGTAGCCTAGCGAATGATGGTCCCTACAATGGGGGCAGACCCAATCCAAATAGAGATGGGGTCGAGGCCAATCAACAAGTCAAGACACACACATACATCGCCCATTTGGATGACGGGGAAGCGCCGCCTCGACGCCAGCGACGAGGCTGCACGCACCACTACGAGTTCAGAGATCTCCATGCCCATAAGCACAGGCACTTCTACGTCTGGCGTGCTGGAGGCTGCGAGCCCCTCGAAGGTGCAGCGCACGATGGAGCCCGGGCGGATTCTGCGCGACGAGATCGAGCTCACCGCCAACGAGACCAAGCTCTTTGACTTTTTACTGGACGTGGAGAAGCAGTACGATTGCAAGGCCACACTGCGCGTCGCCGGTGGCTGGGTGCGTGACAAGGTAAGTGCGTGTATGTGTTTCTATGTGCCTGTATACCTGTATACCTGTGTGGTGACGCTTTCGTGCAGGTAAATGGTGCCCATGGAGGCTAATACTGTGAGTGGTGGCCGTATGTGTAGCTTCTGGGTCGAGACAGCGATGACGTGGACATCGTGCTGGACACCATGACGGGCAAGCAGTTCACGGACCTGATCAATACGTACGAGACCGACCACGGCCAGAAGCCGCACACCGTGGGTGTGATCAAGGCCAACCGCGATCAGTCCAAGCACTTGGAGACGGCGACCATGGCGCTCGGCGAGATTGGCTGGGTGGATTTTGTCAACCTGCGCACTGAGACGTACTCAGACGAGCACCGGATCCCGGAGATGGAGTTTGGCACGCCCCTGCAGGACGCCGAACGCCGCGATTTCACGATCAACAGCCTGTTTTACAACATCGCCGAGCACCGGGTAGAAGACTTTACCGGGCGAGTACGTGTGCGCTTTTGATCTTTGAATTTTGGTTTTGGTTTTGATTCTGATTTTGATTTTGAAGAAGAACTGATGCGGTACGCTCACCATTGCTGACAAAACGAATCTTTTGTCATTGATTTCCGTTCTGGAAAATGTCCTTCTCTAGGGCGTAGAGGACCTTCGCCACGGACGCTTGTGCACGCCACTAGATCCTGGTGTGACTTTCTTGGATGACCCGCTGCGTGTGCTTCGCGCGGTTCGCTTTGCCTCCCGGTTTAATTTCGTACTGGAGGACAGGTTGATTGCGGCTGCGCAGTCGAAGGATGTGCAGGATGCATTGATGAAGAAGGTGAGTCGCGAGCGGGTGGGCAAGGAGCTATTGGGCATGCTCACGGGCTCCTCGGCGCATCCAAGGCGTGCGCTCCGGTTTATCCACGACCTCGGCCTCTGTAAGTCTGTGTTCCTTCCACCCGTGGGGCAACCCTTTGTGCGTGTGGATGGCACCGCCTTGCCACCACTGGAAAGTGATGATACGATTTGGGAAAAGGGATATGCCTACGCAGCTGCGATGTATAACCTGCTCGAAGCACGCACGGCAAATGGTGAGCTCGTTGTTGCTACGCTGTCCGAGGATGAACAACACACATTCAAGATCCGAATCCTGTCAGCGTTCTTGCTGCCATTTTCGGAGTGTTATGTACTGGTCAAGAAACGGCAACACTCAGTGCCGTACCTGATCGTCCGGGAATCGCTAAAGGTATTTCTTCAAGTTTGTAGCCGTGGGGTCCTAGCATTTCGTGCTTGGATCAGCTGTTATACGGTTATGGCACTGATTTCTTCGTGGTTTGATGGTTATACTATTGTATGATGGCCTGCGCTATATAGCTTCGTACTCGTGATGCTGAAGATGTCGGCAACGTGGTGTTGAAGAACATCTCGGTGCTTCATAAAGAGGTCGAAGCCCATGCCGATGGCAGCGCTGGGTTTGACCGCGTGCGAGTCGGCCTGATGTTGCGTGACATTGGTCCTCTGTGGGAGTTGTGCCGTGATGTCGCGCTAGTGAAGGCGCTGAATGGCACGTCCACCTTGGAGGAAAGCGCTGCCATCCGCACACAATTCGATAATTTTTCAGCGGCCGTTATTGCGCACGACCTTGTCGGCGTGTGGGAAATGAAACCTCTTCTCAATGTAAGCAAGGATCAGGGGGTCGTTAGCCTCTACTGGCATGTGAGTATCCTGACAACTCACTACGTTTCGATGCTCTGCTTGTTTGTCTCTCGATGCCAGGGAAATGAGTTGATCAAGGAGGCAGGAGTGAAGCCAGGACCAGGGATTAAGCAAGCCCTTGATCGGGTAATCGAATGGCAACTGGCTCACCCGATGGCGGATCGAGAGCAATGTCTTCTCCACTTGCGGAATGAAGCCGGACTTGCTGGAGGTAACACCGCATCATGATAAACGCTATCAATCACATCCTCACGCCATGGACATCCGTAGGAGTGATTGAATTCAGAATACAGCACCTCATATATCCGAAATCTTGGCCAGCATGTCAACTAGGTGCAGTCTATCTGTGGTTCAACAGGTCTGGCTTTCTTTCAAACAGCAGTATGCATCTGTAGTCGCTCCATCTCTCCGCCAGCACTCATCAGCAGTGACCACCGTCGTGGTTTATGGCCACTGTACAACGTTAGCGGAGCGCGAAGATACCTTACGTGAAGATGGCCGCCCATGAGCATCACTGGTCAATGCAACTGTTCACCAAGGTCCTTGCTCCAATGCAGATGCCGTAGCGAACTTTTCGCTCAGCTATGTCCCCGCAGCGGTGAAAGTAATCCTGGTAGATGCACGGCTTGTGCGGTAAGATCGTCGTGATCGTTTCCAAATGAGTAGTAAATTGTGTTGCCGTCTATGGTTTCAAACAAACCCAACCGGTTTTGTATCACGCGTTTGCTTCGCGTGGTGGATCGCTAGCGTAGCGTGCTTGATGGTCTGTCGGTCGCTTCTTATTAACACTGATTGCTTGGGAGATGTGGATGTCGCCGTTCGTTGTCCGAGGGCGAGATCAATGCGCGCCGCGAGAACTTTAGATTGAGCGGCAAGCGATTTGCCCACTCGAATACGACACGGTCCATGCTCCTCGACGTATTCACATTGTTTGCGGAAGATGCTTGAGCCACGGTCACGCACAATCGGCGTGAGTGCGCTGGGGAGATCAAGTGCCGCGTTTAGGCCACGATAAAGCTTGGGGGAATCCAACGACTGGAACGTAGTGCTTTGCACGAGAGTCGTGGGGGCCGACTCTGAGCGAGCAAGGTTTCTACTCGGTGCATGCGATCGACGGCTGGTATCAGACGATATCCATAGATGTTTGCCTTGTTCGGTGTGTTGACTTGAAATGGGAGGCAATACAATTACGTCACACGACATGATCTTGCCGGGATTCACTTTTATAGTACCGCTGGTTCGGCGGGGTTCCTTGCTATCTTTCGAGATCAATTTTGTTATTGGCGGAGATGTATCGGTAGGGAGATGGCTAACATCACTGTCGCCTTCACTACGCCCACTTGCCTCCATCGAAGGCAACACGGTTTCAGCGACAGGATCGCTGACAATCGAACCAGTTCCATTGGCACAGCTTGCAACACTGTGGTTGTCCTGCTCATCGCCGCTTACTTGGTTCGTGCCATCCATCGTGGGGTGCTCAAGTACATCTTCCCAGTCGCTTTGCCGCCATTCCCGCCAATTGATGTGTCGCCTTGGTTTTTGCTTGGCGTCGCACTGTGTCTGTGGATGAACAAGCCGCCCGAGCTGAATTGGACGCAGAGATGATGGGCCAGGGAGCATGCCAAACGTATTCAGAGCAGGCGCCTCCGTGGATTGCGGAGGTTTCTCGGCATCCGCATCTATAGCGATATCCACATTTGTCAGCAATGAAGACTGCGCAAAGATAACTCGGTCATTGCTAGGATTAAAGGATGATGTGGAGGTGAGGAAGGAGGTTAGTGAACCAGTATGATGACTCGTAGCTCCGCGCTCCTTGAAGCCCAAGATGAGGTTACAAAACGCATCTTTGCTCCGAATGGCGTCGACGGCAGCCATTTGTTTCAACTGGGCGTCAACAGGGGCGGCCTCCTGGAACCACATGCGGTCCAACTGATAGAGCGCAAAGATGGCATCGTCCTGGTCCAGGATACAACACATCTCAAAGAGGAACACCGTTGTCTGGTACTTGGCAAGCGTGCGAAAGAAGAGCGTCGTGCAGGGCGGTGACTGCGTCATCTGCGACCACGCTGTCAATCGTGACACGTAGGCTAGAAATGCCAGCAGAGTGGAGCGAGTGTTGAAATGGGAGACGACAACGATGAACTCCTCCAATTGAATGGCGTGCATCAATGCATCGTCCAGTACACGACGCAGCAAGACGTAGTCGTCTTCATCTACCAGTAACGTGAGCACGGCGGCCATCCCATTCACGATCATCGCACAGTCACTGCTAGCCATGCTGCTCGTGTTATTGGCCGCATTTCCCGTGCCATCCGCCTGCACGGCGTCCGAGAGGATATCCAGGAAGCGCCAACAGGTTCGGTACTTTAGCATGACCAGCATCCCGGACTGGTACCCTCTGTCCAGTACACCAAACATGCGTAGATACGCTGCACCAACGATTGTCTCGGCGTTGACCAGCGACTGGCAATACAGCGGCATCGAATCCTTGGGCATGACATCCAATTTACTTAGCGCTCGCACGCGTTCTACCAGTGACAGTGGTGTCATACGGGTGACGAGCGCGATCCGCACAGTCGGTGGCACCATGTTGAGCAAGTAAACAAGTCTTGAGAGGTCTTGATCGTCGTCAAAGTCCCGCAGCAAAAGCACATAGTTCTGTGCATGAACGATCTGCTCGAGAGCTCGAATCTGCTCCACCAGCGCGGACCGCGTGGCCCAGGGCATGCGCGCCAATAATTCCACCAGCGAGTGCAGCAGGGCCGGTGCAAAGCGTGGTGCACAGGCGACGATGCGCAAAAGGACGCCCTTTTCCGGATTCATGTCGGGCGATAGCATCGCCAACAGCATCGTGCGGTACGGCGCGGGCAAGTCGGCCGTAAAGGCCACCATTTCTCGAGAGGAGGCCTGGTTCATCATATTCGCTGCCATGTGGACAAAATTTTGAAACTCGGTACTGGTTACGTTGGCTGATACGAGCAGGCGAGCTAGCATCTTGTACTCGCATTTGGGCAACAGGAGAAGCAGTTGAAAGAATTCATCCAAGATGTCGGTCTCAAGTGCCTTCACCTTGGCCAGCAGACGCATGTTTTGCGGGCGTGACAGGCTGAGCATGAGCGTGGTCAGTGCGACTTGCTCGGGCATGCGCTGGGTTCGAAGCAGGAAGAGCAGGCCTTCGTACTCGTTGCGATCAATGACGGCCAGTAAGGTCACGGCCTTGTGGCGGGACAGCGTGCATTCACAGAGATAACTCAGTACTGTCTCATTGATCGTGGGTGGTGTAGGTGTCGTCTCACTCGTCCCGGCAGGGGTAGTAGGAGTAGGAGTAGCAGCAGTACCTGCTATAGAAGACGAGTTCGATGGCGCTAGGATTTGATTGCAGAGCACATGCTTGTCCTTGGTGCGCAGCGATGTCAACATACGTAGCATCATCTCGAGCTTGGCGTCCGACCGTTGTCGCGCATCATCACCCACGTTAATAGAGTCATTGCTAGCAAGACGAACAAGCACGTCGTACACAGGTTGCGCATTGGCGGCCGGTACATCCTGCACCCAGTCCACGAGCAAAGCACGCAGGGGCGCCGCCAAGGCATGATACAGGTGCAGATACGTGGCCAGACACGGTGCCTCGATCGCCTCGACGCCCTCACCCATGAGCTCCACGTCCGTGGCCTCGTACGTAGCCATCGCCGCCGTGGTCGCGCTTGCTGCGTCTGCGGACAACCCGTTCAACTTGACGATCACCGCATCCAATGCCATCTGCTTGGCCGAGAGCAATAGATGGAAGAGCGCAAACCGCTCGGCATGATCGTCCAGATGGTGGTGCGTATCCATGGCAGTTGACGCACGCAGTGCTGGTGTAGCTCGATGCAATAGGTCCAGGATTCGCCACTGGTGGAGGGGAGAACGCGACAGGAAGAGGAATAATACGTCAAACTTCTTGGCGTACGCGACCAATGCCGTCACAAACAGCTCCAGCGCAGAGGGGGGCAGGTCCTGTGCTGCCAATGCATCCACTAGCTTGATGAGTTCCTCCCCACCAAAGGCGTCTCGTGCGGAAAGCAGCGTCGCGATCGCGCGGTCGCTGTTAAACTTGGCAACCACGGACAGTGTCGTTGCCATGGGGCATTCCATCAAGAAGATGGGGCATGCGGTCAAGAGTGCAGGGCAGAGCTCCAGCAGCGTCGCCACGGGTAGGGACGTGACCGTGTAGAAGCGAACCAGTGGCTTCCATGTCGCCGAGACCTGGACAACCTCCGTCATGAGGCGGCGCATCACAGCGACACAGAGCGGGGACGGCAGTGGGCGCAGCAGTGCCAACCAGGCGGCGGCGCATTTCTCCATGCAGCACGTCACGATGAAGTGAAGCACAACCTCAAGCGGAGACCCGCAGTCCTCTTTATCAGCAGTAGCAGTAGCAGTAGCTGCAGCACCACCATCGCCACCAGTAGCACCACCATGACCCCGCTTGGAGTCGCTCTCATGAGGGCGCTTCCCCTGCTGGGAGGTGGTGCGGTCAATGGATACGAGCAATTGCATCCACACGCGCAACTGCGATGGGTCCTCGGCGAAGAGTACGTAGAATTCCTGCTGCAGCTTGAGTGGCAGCATGAGCGCGAGGCGGCAGAACACGCGCATGGCCGGTGATGCCGCGCCCAGCAGCTGGAAATGCCGCGTGAGCAGCGTGCGGTCGCCGCTGTCGCCCAGCGCCGCCAACAGCGTCACCATGGCGCGCGCCACCTCGGCATCAATGCGGTCGTGGTGGTGCAGGTAGTGCAGCAGCTTGAGTAGGTCCTGCAGGTATCGCTCGCACTCGTCCTTCACGGCCAGGCGGCGGTCAAAGTAGGCCGCCATGGCCTGGCAGACGGGATCTGGAAGCTGCTGCAGCGCCGCCGCGAGCTCGCCCTGCTGGGGAACGCGGAAGCGGCGGATCATCACGAGCAACTGGTCCGTGATCCCTCCATGGCCGCCGACGCGTGCCAGCCCCAGACGCGCCAGGATCACACGCTCTGGCGCGTCATCACTGCTCATGACGCGATGAAGGCAACTGGGGCTACCTGATCGATCGATCTTCTTGTGGCTGTTGTTTGTTCGCGCGACACAGCTGCGAGGTGACCCGGAAGTCGCTCGCAATGGATGAGCATACGATGGTGATGACCTGTTTAATGATTGTCATGGTTGGCACATCATACAGCTCCCTCAGAAATAGCATGGGATCCTAAAACAAGTACACGTCGTTCCTCGTCAGTTGCGCCAACGCAAGTTGTCATCACGACCATGACTTGACGACAGCCGCGCCCATACGTGGCCACATGCTTGGTGTCTGCTGGTATGACGCTGTCGCAGCCCTCCAAGCACGAATACACGGTCACTTCCATGGTTGATCTCTTGACACTCTGTGTGTAGTGTGGCGATTCGTGCGGAGGCCCGGCCTGTTTCCCCTTCTCTTTCTCAGTGAGG
>JAADWT010000416.1:0-21234 GCA_023336285.1 Pythium grandisporangium
CCCCCCCCCCCCGGGTCGATCTGGACTGCAGCTTGGCCCGGGTCTGGTCAGCGACTCTCCAAGTCAGTTCATGCAGTCTACCAAACCACGAACATACATGTAGTAGTTCACTGGACTGAGGCGTGGCGTGACTCGACCGGGGCTCCGATCTAACGCATTCAAGTGACGGTGTGAGATCTCTTTGAAATGCTGCATAGTACGTCGACACAAATGTTGCGACAGGATACCTCACGACCTGTGCGACAAAACGGAACATACACGTCCTCCGATCCACTATTTGCCCACGAGACATTGGTTGTTGCAGCTTCCAGTACGAGGAGGAAGGCCCCCTCTTCTGGCGTGACCTACACTGAGCAACTCGCAGTCCAATATTTTGATTTTGATTTCGATTTTGAATTCGTGAATTTGCTCAGTCGGTAGTATTCCTTTTTCTCCTTGTCTTCCTGGTCATCAACATCGAGAGTAAGTGATACGGGGGATACGCAAGCAACCACGTGAAATGCTACGGGTGGACAACACCCTCACTTCCTCCTGTCATCATGTTGTTCAATTCCACTCAACTCATGTTGGTTGTGGGCCGCAACGTTGTGGCCCTTTAAATTCTACTTGAAACCGTAATAAATACCCCTGTTTAGGACAGGGGTCCTAGGTAGGGAAGGCCACTGTCCTGCCCTACTAGTCTACCCAGCAGGCCCGCTTGCCTGTGTGTTTGCGTCCCTGTTGGACATGCGTGTGTGGGCATCACCTCTGTCGGTAGCTCTTGTTCCACGCCGGACGCACGTCGCCCAGCACGGCCACGTTCCGTAGCGGCCTCGCCGGTGAATCGACCGGGATGAAGCCCAGGTTGTTGTCGTCGTCCTCGTCGTAGCTTTCGAACGGGTCCGTCTCGATCGTCATCATGTCATGCGCAGCCGCATGTGGATCGTTCGGGTCGGCCTCCCATCGCATGTGGCCCGACGACGACAGCGATGACGGTAGCCGGCCCCGTGCCGACTCCACAGTCTGGCCAGCCGAACGCGCCGCCGCTGGCGACTCGGGGGCCAGGTACAGCGACCGGTCCACGGACGCCGGTCCTCGCTGGCTCAGGCTCGGGTCCACTTCCCACTCACACTCGTGCTCCATCTCGGTGCCGCCGAGACTGAGGCTCCCCACGGACGAGCTGATCGTGTCCGAGTGCTGGCCCTGCCGCAGCGAGAGCACCACTTCTTCCTCGCCCAGCACCAGCTGTGTGGCCGGCTTGAAGCCGAGGCCCCGTCCACGGGCGCTCTCCTCGTCCGCACCGCGCGCGTGCGTGGGGAACGCCTGCGCGTAGCCGCTGGTGATGACCATGTCACAGTCCTCGCTGCGGCGTGTCTCGAACCCACGCGTCCAGGCCAGAGCGGCCAGGATGAGCAGGCAGGCCGCCGAGACCCAGGTGGCCAGCGCCGCGCCTTCGTCGGTCATGTCCACCGCGAGCCACGCGTAGGCCGGTGGCGTGTTGTCGCTGCTGGCCGTGCGGGACTCAGCGGTGGACCACATGATCCACAGCGCACAGGCCGAGCCGAGCCAGCCCGTGGCCAGCGCAAACCCGACGCCCGTGGCGCGGATCATGACGCCGTAGTGCTCCATCGTCCACACGCCGCCCGTGGCCAGCGTACTGGCCGTGCCAGCAAAGAGCAAGCCACTGGCGGCCTGCGCCAGCGCCTTGAGCGTGGCGGGCTGCACGCGCAGGCCATCGGCCTGGGGCGGCAGCGCCAGTACGAGCTGGATGTGCAGCGCCGTCAGCGCCACGCCCACGGCCGTGAGCACGAGCGCGCCCGTGAGCATGGCCACACGGCCGTGGCGGTCCACGAGCGCGGCCGTGGTGGCGTTGCCCACACAGGCGCCGATCGAGGCCACGGAGAACGAGACCATCAAGTCGCTTTGCGTGAAGCGGCCCATGGCGCTGGCGGCCAGCGCCAGTGTGGCCCAGGCCAGGAACCAGAACAGCGCCAACGTCAGCGACCGCGCGCGGTAGGGCGCGCGCCACAGTACGCGCTGCCACCGCCGACGCAGCGAGACGCAAAGCGAGACCATGCCCGGTGCCATGGCGCCTGTGGCCGTGGCGCTGGCCACCGTAGTGGCCGTGGCCGTGGCCGTTGCTGTGGCCGTAGCCAGTCGCGGTGGCTGGCCATCTTCCAACGAGGATGTGCCGGGCGATGAAGACTGCGACGCCCAGGAGGCTCGCGGGGAAGATGGCGCCGTAGCAATCGCGCGGCGAACGCCGTGCGCTAGCTCAATGGCCTCGACGCGGCGGCTCGCGGCCTCGACCCGGCCCGTGGCGGCCAGGAACCGTGGCGAGTCATGCAGCGCCACGAACAAGAGCAGCAGGTACGCCGCCCCGGCGCCGCCGATCACGGCCGTGTGGATGAGCCGCGCGCTGCCCCCGACCGCCGCCAGCAGGGGCAGCGTGGTGTGGACGCCCGTGAGCGTGCCGGCCGCGATACCCGTGAGGCTGAGCGTGAGGATGCGGCCTCGCTGTCTCTGCGCACCCGACTCGGCCGGGATCACGTGGAAGAGCACGAGCTGGCCGCCCATGCCAAAGCCCTCCAGTGCTCGGGTGACGAGCAGGAGGGAGGAGGCCGAGTGGGTCGAGAGGGACGCGAAGACGGGGGACGAGTACGCGTCCACAAAGAGCGCCGAGGCCAGGTGGGCCAGCAGCCACCAGGCCGTGGCGACCAGGAGGATGCGGCGACGGCCGAAATGGTCGGCCAGTGAGCCAAGCCCCGAGCAGCCGAGCGCGGCGCCCAGACTGAGCACGCAGAGCTCCCGCGCGAGCTGGGTCCAGGGCCACTGCCAGAGCTGCGCCAGCAGTGAGATGGACGAGATGTCTGGGTCCGGCTCCGCGAGCTCGGGGTGCGCCAGCGCAAAGCGGATCACCTCGAGGTCGCCGGTCTGGATGGCCAGCTCGGCGGCCTGCAGGAAGGAGGCACGCAGCGAGAGGATGGCGGTCATGACGATCGAGGTGGTGACGAAGAACCAGCCCAGCGCGATGACGGCCACGAGCCGCAGGTAGAAGGCGCTGAGCCCCGTGAGCGAGGCCAGCAGCGCCACGGGGGGCCACTGGCGGGGGCGTTTGTAGTGAAGCCGCCGAGGCGCTGGCGGTGGCTGGGGTACGGTCTGGGGTCCACGGCGACTGTGGTGAAGGCGAGCGGCACGGGACTGGCTCAGCGCGCGCTGGTGCCTGTAGGCGCGCTCATCGTCGGCGGCCAGCGCGTCCAGCCGCTGCCCCACGTTGTAGAGCGCGTCATCCATTGAGCGGCCACGGAGAGGTCGACGTCGTCTTGGTGTGGTACTAGTAGTATCTGCTGCGGTGGGGTTGTCTGAGTTCTAACGCAGCGTCACGTCTAGGGGAGTTAGTCCTTGTCTCGATGGTCGATATGTATAGGTCTCCTGGGACCTGGAGGGTGGAGAATCCGGACTGCCAGGGGGGTGCGCTGTGCTGTGCTGGACCCGTGGCGTATCGGATACGGTAGGAACTCGGTGGGTGCAAGAAGACTGGAGAGACAGGCTACGTAGGCTAGGCGTCCGGAAGCCGGATGAGCGAAAGGAAAATGACCATCACCTGAGGAACCATGTCTCTGATCCCGTGGGGACTGTGTTGTACCGTAGCGTTGCTGGGCTGCTGGAGTGTGTATTTCTTGGGGCTGGTCGGTCGGGGTATTACAGTATTGTACCTCCCTCAGACTTCCCTCCATCGGACAGCTGGCCGACGCTTATTGCGCGAGGATTTGTCGTGGGCTCGCTCTCCCAGACACCACACCTTTCACTGGATATTCCGTGGTGTCAAACCCACCCTGTACATATCCGCCACCAGACCCATCGAAAGAAAAACCATCGGCGGGGCGGTCTAAGGCGCAAAGCCCCGGCTCTGACTCAACGATCGCGGCAGCCGCCGTGCGACGTGATGTGTAAAAGGCGCAACGGGTTTGGTTTTTATTGGAGGGACAACGACGTGGTCACCAGCGCTAACGTTATACCCCTGGGATTGGGATTTAGATTTTGTAATTTACTAGGAAGTACGGTCATGGGGAATGTGACTAACAGCTAAAGAAAGTTTGATGTTAGTGTACCAGAAGTGGGCATGGCCCCGAGAGGATTGAATCGGAAAAATCAGGGTCAGAGCTGCACCCTTCATCCTTCCTTCCACGGAGTACATACTACTGGTGCGCCGCAATGCCTTCGTGGATGGGATCATCAGGAACGGTGCATCGCTTGAATAGGGGAGTTGGGCAACTTTTTTTTCCCTTGCTTTTCGTGGTTTTCTTGGTTTTCAGGTTTTGAAAGTTGAGCGTTCACCATTACCCTCGCAACCGAAACAGAGCGCTCGAAAGCAGCATACGTTTGAACTGTAGGTGAATTTTCTTTGGTGCATGCAACCTCCACGCGATGGGCAGCGCCCAGACTCACTCACGCTTCGGTCATCAGCGCGAATTTTGATTTATTGAAGCGCGTAGCAACTAATACGCCAAGATGTATTAGCGTTTTGTCGCGTTGTTCCAAGCTTGCACACAGGCAATCGAATGGTCTGACCTGAGGAAGGACCAATCTGTTATTCTAGCGCGCCGTCCTCGTTCATAGTTGTCTACGTCGAGTCACAATCCAGTGGATTGCCCTGCCAACTCAGTCCATCACATGGCTCTTGTCTCATCAACATGCTGTACATCCGAAAAACCTTGGTGGGGGTCAATATGCAAGTCCCGTTCGACAAGCAAGGATCTATCTTTCCTCCTCTGCGTAGCCATCCAGTCCAATCGTTCGCAGATTAAACCACCATTCACCCAAGCGAGAAACATCGTTGCAGGCAACTTATCAAGGTATTCCACGCATCCATCCAAATCAAAATCTGTGATTTTCTCGTACATCAATAGTAAGTATGGCACATTTCGGGAGGCTCTAGCTGCTGGAGACCTTTGAGGCGAAAATACATGTTATCAACAGCTCTTGCCCTAGAAAGATCCCTCGATGCTCCCCTGTACAAAAGCGGCGTTTGTTCTCGTCATCGCTGTCGTGCTCAAAATGGCTCGTCTTAATCGACATCACGTCGTGGGTCGCGGCGTGCAAATTGTCCGGGCTCAATGCCCAAGCTATAAACGCTGCGGTTTCTGGTGACCAATTGCCATTAAGAATGGGGCGGTCGTATTAAAATCCAGCAGTATTCGATTCATAGACAACGGCATCACCGACACCGCTTGGGGAGTAAATATCTTTCTACGTGCCCCATTTGCATGTTATATTGCACCACCTCACACGACCACAGCAGATGGAGTTACGAATCGACTTCGATTTCATCGCAGCCCATGGCACACACAGCCTATGCTAACTTGTGTGTCTTGCATGAAACTTGGATTCGATACAGTAATCAATGGCACCAACCCACACGACAAGTGTAGGTTAATCTGCGAATCAGCTCCGCGTTATCGAAATGTGTACTGAAGTATAGGGTGCAGAATATCCGCGATCTTGTATATCTTTGTCTACATAGTAGCTTAGTCGATTCGATCGAGAATCGTTGTGTCTTCCTCTCACTGACAATTTGATTTCCCGACACCGTGTATTTGACGTAGTTCCTCGGTCGCTTCAGCTGCCGAAATGAGCAAAATATATCCGTGCTTTCGTTCACACTCTTTAGTAAACGTTGCTTCATCTATCTGATCTTGCGTTCGCAGAAATTTGCATTGGCTCCCTTCATTGCATTGGACTATTTGCTTAGCAATCACCAATAGATCACCCGAAGAAGCACCGACACACTTGATGACGATTGAACTAATATATGAAACATTCACACGTCGGATTTTGTATTGCATAGATTTATTTTGTATCCTGTTGGCATATGACCTCACCAACTTGAAGACTATCACCGCCATCAATTGAACCAAAGCGGTGAAGTTTGGATAAAGCAACTCAAGTTTTACAATACGCAATCGATTTCAGTCAACGATGGTATGCCACAAATTGCTCAAACCGCTGCCTTACCAGCACGGTACGGAACGTGTGAGGTTTCCATCAAAATTATCTTCTCACCAAGGGCATGTAGAAATTTTCGCTTTAGTATTACAAGAATAACAAAAGCACATACAAAATGCCCTACAAGACCCAAGCGACATAATCTACAGTTTCGAAGATGAGCTACTGTTTGTTATGCCTGTACCACCAACTTGATCGACAGAGCATAGCATTGGCAGAAAGAATAGCAGCGAAAACACAATCTCGGCAGTTCATTCGAACTAGAAAAAAACGAAGATGCAAAAAGATCATCACTTTGAAGCTGCTGCGTATCGCAACGACGAGAGCTCGAACAACTTCCTCTAATTACTGTATCATGTAGTGGTGCACAATCCTTTCTAATGTTTTGATACCTCGCCCATGACCGTGCACGCCGTCTATCAAATGTGCTTCTAATCTCGTAAGATTTGATCACCACGTAGCTGTGGTGGAACAAAAAGTGTACGCTGTTGTGGCGAATCTAAAAGGCACGCCTCAATGGGACTTTGAACTGCTGACAATCACACACAAACGATAATACCTTGGACAATTTCAATAAGGCACATAGGGCAGTCCATATGGCGGTATTCTTACTTCTTGGTACCGTCGTTCACAAGGTTCTGATAGCTACCCACCCGCACACTAAAATCGTAGTCGCACCCTTAACGTCACCAATCTTCTCCAAATCCACCATATCGCCATTGCCTTTTCAATAGTTCGCGGCAGATTCGAATACGATTTCTTCAGCTCCAGCATGAATGTTGACCATTCTATTTCTTGGCTTTGCTTCGCAACTTAATAGAGCATTTCGAAAGCTGACGTTATATTCTGGAGTTTCTAAATCAAGCAGTTGTCTGCTTTGCGGAAGTACCGTTCTCGAGCGTGACTCTGCTTATCCTCATAACTGTCATTCTAGGCGTCGAAGTTCACTACAAGTGTCTCCGTATGTAAGGCCACACGCTCTGATGATCCTTGATACGGCCAATATCACCGAAAGCTGGCACAAAGTTGTTTGGAATTTATCCCCTCCGAAACCTTCAGCAAATTGCCCCATTGCACCTCAGTCAATAAAGGATGTGCACTGCTCACCAGTCTCGGAAATTTCCACAAGCGCGACCCAGATAGCTTGGTCAGCCCTACCTCGCGTCGTACTCCACCGTGCCGCGGAATATACTCGATTGATCTGCCGCCACCCGAGCCATAATATTAGCCCTTCGTGGTCGTAGCGAATATCCTCAACATCGCCAATGCCATCGTTCGATGTCACAGACGCTACCTTAGTCTTCGCAGGGCCATGCAAGAAGCATGCATTAATTAGCTGGAACCGTACCATTCGTGTATCGTCGTCCGCGACTGAAGCGGTGAACCGCCTTATTTCTCTCCTGTCAGCGCTACATCAATCAATTCGCCATCAACTGGCAGCCAGTAAGGATATGGATTTGATCCTCACTGTCCGACATCTTTTCCACCAAAACCAAAACCATCAACAACAACAAAAACTCCGCGAGTTCTGCACATGTCTGTACACTTTAATTAAGTTACTGAAAATTCCGGCACATTTTTCTATACTTGGTATAAGTAAGGCTATCGACGGCTCTTGCCCCTGGACGAGCCTTCGCCACCCAGCACGGCCACGTTGCGTAGCGGCCGCACGGGGGAGCCCACGGGTACGAACGAGGCGTTGCGCTCGTCGTCGTTGTCGTCGTGCTCGAACGGGTCCGTGTCAATCGTCAGCATGTCGTGGGTCGCGGCATGCAGGTTATCTGGGCTCATTTCCCATCGCCGACTGCCCAGTGGGGGCGACGACGACGCGGACGAGATGGACGACGCGGTGCGATGCAGTCGTTGCTCACGCAGGCTGTGCGTCGCGTACCAGGCCTCGTACCGCGCAGAGGGAGACTCCGCGGCCATCCACGACAACGAGCGACCGCCACTCAAGGACTCACGGGCGTGGTCGTCCCATTGGATATCCAAGTCGGCGTTTAATACCTCGGTGTCGGCGGCACCCAGGCTCAGACTGCCCACGGATGAACTCATGGTGCCTGAGTACGCCACGTGGGTGGTCGTTGTTCCAAACGTGTCTAAACCCCCTTGGAAGCGAGACCCGCGTTTGCTCCTCGGCTGATGGTGTCGACGGTAGCGGTGGTGATGGCTGCTATCTGGATGCGCTGCCTCGTAGTTGTAGGGTGGCCCCATGGGGATGCTGCCCGTGTGGCCGTGGCTGTGGACGCCGTTGTCACTGATCACGTGGTCACAGTCGTCGCTGCCGCTGGTGTCCAGGCCACGAGCCCAGGCCCAGGCAGCCAGGCCCAGCAGCGAGCCGGCCGCCACCCAGGTCGCGATGGTCGCGCCCTCGCCCGTCATATTCACGGCGAGCCACGCATACGGTGGCTTTCTTGCAACGGTACGACCACTGCCGTCCACAGCGGTGGATGCCGGTGCGTCGTCCGTGGACCACACGAGCCAGAGCGCGCCACCGACCCCGAGCCAACCCGTGGCCATGGCATGCCCCACACCCGTGGCCCGGATCAAGACGCCGTAGTGCTCTAGCGTCCACACAGCGCCCGTGGCCAGTGTAGTCGAGGCGGCACCAAAGAGAACGGCGCTGGCCACGACCCCCAGGGCCTGCACACTGACCACGGGGCGCGGTTGGTTCCATCCAGCGCCTGCGCCAGATGTGGAGGACGATGATGACGATGATGCTGATGACCCAGCGCCTGACGGTGGCTCCGCAGCGAACGCGGCGGCCAGCAGCTCGGCCAGTGTGGCCGACGCCGTCATCTTGACGTCGTACTCGCTCTCCACCTCGTTCTCCTCGTCCCTCTGCAGCAGGAGTTGGAAGTAGAGCGCCGTGAGCGCCACGCCCAGGGCTGCCACCACGAGTGATCCGGTGAGCATGCCCACACGGCCACGGCGGTCCACGAACGCGGCCGTGGCGGTGTGGCCCAGGCAGGCCGCTCCGGCGGCCACAGAGAAGGTGAGGACGGCATGGTGGTCGGCGAACCGCGCCGTGGCGGCCACGGCCAGCGTCAGTGTGGCCCAGGCCACGAACCAGAACACGGCCAGTGTGAGCGACCGCGCGCGGTAGGGGGGCCGGCAGAGCACGCGCTGCCAGCGGCGGCGCAGGGAGACAAAGACCGAGACCATGCCCGGCGCGAGGGCACCCGTGGCTGTGGCTGTGGCTGTGGCTGTGGCTCGAGCCGAGGCGTGCGGCTGCCAGGTGAGTGAGGACCGCGCGGGCGACGTGGGCAGGATGCGCTGGACGCCATGCGCTCGCTCGATGACGTCCACACGGCGGCGCGCGGCGTCCACACGGCCAGTGGCCGCGAGGAACCGTGGCGAGTCATGGAGCACCCGCAGCAGCAGGAGCAGGTAGCCCAGGCCGGCGCCCCCGATCACGGCGGCGTGGACCACACGTGGGTCGCCCCCGACCGCATCCAGGAGCGGGAGGGCCCCGTGGAGGCCCGCCTCCGTGCCCACGGCGATGCCCACGAGGCCAAGCGTGGCGAGGCGGCCACGCTGTCGCTGGGCGCCGCATTCCGCCGGCAGGACGTAGAATAACACGAACTGGCCACCCAGCCCAATGCCCTCGAGGAAGCGCGCCAGCAGGAGGGAGGAGGAGGAGGAGGAGCCGGCAAAGGCCGCGCCGAGGTGCGCCACGAGCCACCAGGCCGTGGCGACGAGCAGCAGACGGCGGCGACCGTAGTGGTCCGCGAGCGAGCCCAGTAGCGCACAGCCCAGCGCGACGCCGAGGCTCTGCAGCGCCAGCTCGCGAGCCAGGAGCGTCCAGGGCCAGGGCCACGTGAGAACGAAAGCGGCCAGCGAGGAGGACGAGTCCAGCGTGACGCCGTGCTGGTGCGCGAGCGCCATGGCCCGGGCCAGGTCGAGGTTGGCCGGAAGCGCGGCCTCCACGGCGCGCAGCACGGAGCCTCGCAGCGAGAGCGTGGCGGTGACCACGACACTGGCGGTGGCCAGGGCCCAGCCCAGCGCCATGACGAGCACGAGGCGCAGGTAGAACGCGCTGAGGCCCGTGGCCCATGAGAGCAGGGGCAGGGGCAGCCACCGCCGCCAGTGCCAGCGCCGTCGCCGTGAGCGGTGGTGGTGGTGCTGCTGATGCGCCGGGGCGTGGAGCTCGCCCTGGCTGCCGCGGCGGCTGTGGTGCGGGTACTGGACGCGCTGGCTGCTGGGCAGCGCGGAGGAGCGCCTGGCGGTGGCGCTGGTGGTGGCTGCGGGCACGACGGGCACGAGGTAGGGCCGGTGGTGGTGGTGGTGGTGGTCGTCCGTTTCGTGGCGGTGCGCTGGCTGGTGCAGGTAGGCGCGCTCGTCGTCGGCGGCCAGCGCGTCCAGGCGCTGCCCCACGTCGTACAGCGCGTCGTCCATGAGGGCGGAGCTGCCAGGATGGACGTGCCGCGGCTGCACGAGAGAGATCGGTGGCCGGTCTCTAATATGTGGCGTACAGTACCACGTGGGTCGTGGTCGTGATAGTGGAGCCGCCTCCACTGCCTCCTCCTCCTTCTCCTCCTCCTGCCCCCCTCCACAGTGGAGGAGGAGGAGACGGAGGGAGGGAGGATGAGTGGGGATTATGCCCCTGGACGACAACTAATCCGGGACAATTAGTCGACGCAGCTCTAGGGCAGGTGGACCCTGTGCATACGTGCATACTAAAGTGCAGTATGTCTGTGTGGTAACATGGTACTGTAGTCGCGTCGTGTTGTATTGGTTGCTGGAGTTCGCCAATGGAGTGGAAGGAAGGCAAGAGAAGAAGGAAGGATGTGTGGTGGAACCGTCTATGCGTTGGGCCAAAAGCACCGACACTGACACTGACCTCCATGTGTATTACGTATCCTATCGATCAATGCCGCATTCCTCCTCGGAAAAGCGGCGCTCAGCTCTCTCTCTACAAGCCATAGAGTCTCCTTGACTTTAAGGAACGTGGAAGACGGGTCTAATGTGCTCTCTGTCATACAGTGTATGACCCGTCTTACTTGCACGTGGATGCAAGAAAGGAGGATTCATCCCTTCAAGTGGGAGGTCTAATGCGGTCGACTGGGCCAGTTGCAAATCTTTGTCTTCGTTGGGGTTTTCGGGCATAATCCACCCCCATGTGGCTGGCTACTCTTTGGGTCCTCTCACTGCTCAATGAGGCACCGAGATACCCAACGGGTAGCGGCAGCCAGCCAAAGACGGCCGTAGATGGATGCCGAGACCTTTTGATAGCGAGGTATTAGAAGCTCTACCCTTCTCGCCCAGAGTACGAACACTCCCGATGTACAGTAGAGAAGCAACATGGCCTAGTGTTGTTGGACCAGTTTATCATGGTGGTAAGCTTCCCTTCCGCTTTGTCCTACCCGCTGGTGCAGGCAACGCAAATCGCAGATGCAATGCACCCAGCAGCATCCCATCCCCCACTTGTTCCCACCAGATGGCGCTGGTGGACGCGCGGTCTTGTCGTGATAGACACCCAGGGCTGTGGCTGACAGGCGGATAGCGTCCCCCCATCATGGCACCCAGCAGAGCTGCAGTAGCTTCTGGAAAAGAACAGAGACCGCGTTGCTCGATGGTCGGTCTCTCCTATCGCCGCAACCAACACGTGTCCTGTAACTCCAAGCCGCAACGGCGGTGACGAAGCGTGAAGGCTATCCGTAGTGTACTTCAGTACGGTAGCTCCTGCAGATCGATTCGCTGCAGCAGCGCCAACGCTGGCTGGTCGGCCTCCACGTGGACAGGGAGCAAGCAGAATCATGGCCCACTTCAACGGCCACAACAGTCTCACGTTGGTCAGTCCTCTGCCTTCAAACATGTCTCGCGCCTTCACGCAGTGCGATGCTCGTCTTGGATCTGGGTGGCAGTCTTGAGGTGGCCATGTGGGTGAAGTTTTCATTAAGGTACACCATCAACCGAGTGGGTGGCAGCAGTTGCGATGGGAATGTCTATTGGGGTGGGTGGGTGCGACGTCAACGCATCCGGCGAGTAATCGCTTTGAAGTGGGCGCAGACTCATCACGGGGGCGTCCTGCTTGTCACAAGACCCACACACTGGTGGGTGACGATTACGGGCTCGTCCGCAAGCCATCAACGCGTGGGCGAGACGAGCAGGTCACACTCTAAGAATACCCATCAGGTAGTACATGTGTAGTCTGTCCTATAGGTCGTCGTAGGTTGTCATCGCCAAGAATTTTTCATTTGTTTCCATTACATTGAATCCACGTGTTAGATCGGACTTCCTCTTGTTAGTAAGCATGCTTCATCTCGTTTCGGGTGGGGAGTGAGTAGCGTGGCCGGAAGCCTCCCGTACGGCGAGCAGGAAGCAGGAAGCAGGAAGCAGGAAGCAGCAGAATCTTACTGGCGCTTCCTGTTCCTGTCTGCCGCCCCAGCTTTTGACCAGGCCAGGTCCGCTCCGCTCCACTCCGTCCGTCTATAGTCGCGTTAGAAGCACTTGCGATGCACGATTGCTGGGCCCGATTCGTCGTACTCGGCCTTGGTGATCCACATGGACTGGAACGACGACAGCGACGACAGGATGGAGCCACCGATCCAGACCGAGTACTTGCGCTCGGGCGGCGCCACGACCTTGACCTTCATCGTGTCGGGCGCCAGCGCCACAATCTCCTTGGTGAGACGCTCGGCGATGCCCGGGTACATAGTCGTGCCGCCCGACAGCACAATGTTGGAGTAGAAATCCTTACGCACATCCACGGCGCACTTCATGATGGTCTGGAAGGTGCAGTCATGGATCCCCGACGCCTCCATGCCCGACATGGACGGCTGGAACAGCACCTCAGGCGCGCGGAACCGCTCGTTGCCCACGACGATCACGTTGCCGTCGGGCAGTTCGTACGACATCTCGAGGCTCGAGGACTCGGCCGCCGTCTTGAGCTCCTGGTCATAGTCGAGCGCCACGTACGAGAGCTTCTCCTTGACGTCGCGCACGATTTCGCGCTCGGCCGAGGTCGAGAACGAGTAGCCACGCTCGGTCAGAATCTTCATGAGGTAGTCCGTGAGGTCGCGGCCGGCCAGGTTGAGCCGCACGATCGCGTGGGGCAGCGCGTAGCCGTCGTAGATGGGCACCGTGTGCGAGACGCCGTCGCCCGAGTCGAGCACACACCCCGTGGTTCGGCCCGAGGCGTAGAGCGAGAGCACGGCCTGGATGTTGACAAACATGGCCGGCACGTCAAAGGTTTCAAACATGATCTGCGTCATGCGCTCGCGGTTCCCCTTGGGGTTGAGGGGCGCCTCCGTGAGCAGGACCGGGTGCTCCTCGGGCGCGACCCGCAGCTCATTGAAGAACGTGTGGTGCCAGATCTTCTCCATGTCGTCCCAGTTCGTCACAATGCCGTGCTCGATCGGGTATTTCAGCGTCAGTACGCCTCGCTTGCTCTGCGCCTCGTCACCGACGTACGCATCCTTCTGGTCCATGCCCACCATGATGCCCAGGTGCTTGGGGCGCCCCACGATCGACGGGAACACGGACCGCGGCGCGTCGTCGCCCGCGAACCCGGCCTTGCACATGCCCGAGCCGTTGTCCACCACCAGCGCCTGGTACTCACCGTCGTCCGACATGCTGCTTGCTTGCTTCGCTCGTGCTCTGCTTCGGCTTGTTGGCTTACGTACGTCGTCCGAGGTCTGTCCCTCCTTCTTGTGGTCTGGTCTGTCTTGTTTGGCTTTCGTGGCCGCTTCTTTCGCTGGCCATCGTGCTGAGATTTCGGGGGCTCGGAAGTCAGCGCCGAGTATTGGTACAGGGTACCAGAAGTCGGTGCGTTGTGACGGTACATGGTACCGGAGATCTCGATACAGGGAACACCGGTAACAAGATACGTGCAGGGACGTTATTACGGTACTATTAATAGGGAAAATATCCGCACACTCGTACAGGGGCATCTTGACTGCAATGCAGCTGGTGGGACATTGCCAGATTCGGGCGGTATTTTACGAAGTGGGCGACTGCATGTGTGTGTGTGCGTGTGTGTATGGATGGATGATGCCCAAACCGGGATACACTACAGTAGCGCGCACGAATGGTCTGATGGCAGGCGCACGCCAGTGTAGGCGGTTATTTTAAATCCATGTCGTGGAAGCAACCATTCTGGCGGAGACTGCCGACGATACACATGTCCCCATACGCCATTTCCTGCCTTGCTTCTTGCGTACGTACCCCGACCTGAGTTTCATCAGCCGACTGCGCAAAGTGCATCCGTTGGTGGTGTCGTGCATATACGGTATTAATAGTTCATAATGTATATATCGCTTCTAGTTTCGAGGGAGCGGTTTTAAAGTGAATCCATTGCAGATTCGGGCGATGAGGTGCGGGTAACGGCTTTGCTGTGCAATCTGATTTCGTGTGTGTGCTGGCATGTACCTGCTACGGTTTGGCACATGAAGGGATGCACGTTACATAGCTGTCTTTATTTGGAACTTTCACTTGCCTTAGTGCTTGCAGACGTGGTGGCAGTCAGTGCAACTTCCTAGACCGACACAGGTTTTCAATGACACAGTTCAAAAATAACCTGGAAAGTGGACATGTTCAGAATGGTGGGTGGGCTGTTCTGGTAATACATGTATGAGGCAGATGCTGGCTAGACCATAGGATGGCTTTCTTGGAGGCATTGCAGAAATGACAGAACGCTAGAGGGAGTGCGAGAACGCGAGCACAGGACCGCGCGAGAAAAACGGAAGGGGTGCCGCCAACTGCACAACTGCAGAGACACACACAAGTGAGATACACCCGCAGCGTTTCAGTGAAGTGAGCGGGATGGGAAGGATCTCAATAAGTCGGCAGTCAGTATGAAGTTGTGTGGATGTGCAAGTCGGCTGGCCATCCCTACTCTTTTTGTATTCTTTCGCGTTCCATCTCTAGTATAATAGTACCAGTACAGCAGTGGTGAAGCGCTCGTGCTGCCCACAGGCAACTCGCATCCCCTCGTCAAGCAGCTTCTATGATGTTCGTTTCTCCAGCGAGGGTATCGCTCACTCCACGAGCTCTGAGAACGTTCAAATTCCAATGAGAAAAATGAAAAAAAAATCCTCCACCAAGATTACACCCGAAAAGAGCATTTTGCTCGGGTGATTACACCACGTTGATGCAGTTCCCACTTCTTCAAGCCACGTCGTGCATACAGTACATGTAATGTACGTGTGCAAGTGTAGCCTACACGAGTCATGCGTACGACAAGGTACCGCACGAAATTTCGAAGCGAAAAAAGTGTAGGTGCAACCTTGGCGCACGGATTCTGATTAACTATTCCGGTACACTGGACGCTGTCCACCGCACAGGTGAGGTGTAGGCTCCAAACCGATAAATTATGGCAGAGCGAGTTCACCAGAGCGTCTGTAGGTCAAATTGCGCCGGATGAGTAACTTGCGGCGCATTATTCTCTGCTGATGGGGCGTAGTTATATCAATGGATACACTGTGGATACACCATCTCGCCGGGTGGAAACGCACCGGCCAATCGACCCGACGTGAAGACGCTTCACGAGCCTCATGTGTTGCTTGCTTTCTTGGGTTTCTTTTTGTGGCTTAGTCGTGGAGGGCATCCGCGGGTTGTGTGGGTTCCCTCTGCTTGCCACAGTGTACCCGTGCACAGATGTTGAGCTGTCAGGTGGATATATGTATCTTTTCGATCTTTTGTGAAGGTGGAGGCCTGGTTGTGAGTGATTTAACGCCACTGCTATCGCCATAAAACGTTTCAGCAGTGATTCGCACTCTGCTTCCCAGATTGATTGGCTGGCTGCCCTCGCGCTGCAGCGCCTGAGCATGGCGAAGATCGTATTCATTCATTAGCCCACGCGGTAGCAACGCGACATGTACTCGCATCTGGTGGCTGCAAGCATGATGGGCGACGGTTGGGAGCATCGCATGTACACTTTTGAGCGGTGATGATCGCTGTAGAACGGGGCTTCGAAGGGTTCAAGGGGCGGCGCGAATATTTTGCTGATGGATGTGCGGGTGGTGTTCAGGACACGAAGTGCAACTGAAACTAGACCTACACCTGGAGGGGGAGAGGTTATTGCAGAATGTTGGTGGGTTGGACACTGACTGCACTTCAACCTTTGTATCCAGATATGGCTTCGGTACACGGTATTTGGACAAACAGTAAAGTTTGAGTGATGGTGCGATGTTGCACTATGCAACCCATTCAACCACATGTGGAGAGGTGGTAATTTACCACTGCTGCACTGATTACGACCTCGTGTCCACGCCGCAACGCCCAATCGGCTGCGCACACGCCGATTGTCGCATCCTGTCACTCCTGCATCAAACTTTGCGCATCGTGCAAAATGTACCTGCACTGTGGTGGGTGTCAGCCTCTATGACATCATTTGTCTTGCCATGTGGTCTGATCGACAGATTAGGGTTATGACATCCCTCCGGAAAGATACACTGGGAGGGGCACGGAGGGGCTCAGGGCGGGTATATCATCTGCCTAGTAGAAACCAACAGAATGACCAAAAATCCTTCGAAAATATCCAAAAACCCAGATGACACTGCGCCCTGGCGACCGACCTAACGTGGAAGTTTACTATGCTCTGGACGTAAAATACGGAAAATTTTCGGGCCAGGGAGCCCTCTGCACACCCCGTCCGGCAGCGTGGAACAGTCTTTCCATCACTTAGCAAAAAGCCGCAGACCCCACAGGACTCGCCGTGAGTTTTTGTCGTTGGTTTTTTTTTTGTTTTTTTGAGAGAGAGCAACCAAGCCATTACATTACGCAGCTGCCGAGTGTGAAGTGGCGGCGCACAGTCAACCGAGAGAAGGCAAGCGAACAAGCACGAGTCTGGACTGACTGAAGGAGAAGGAGCGAGTGGCCCCCACAGCCTCCCCCACCCAAAGAAACTCAAGAGAGGAGAGGAGGAGGAGACACAGAGGAGGAGAGACATAGAGGAGGAGCTCGTTGGTGAACACGACACAGCGCAGACGAACTCGAGACGCGATGGCGACCACGGAGACGAAGCCCATTACATCAGTTGGCACGGGGGCGAGACGTCCTCGAGCGAATACGATCCCAGACGTCCCATCGGCCCGCTCCACTATGGACAAGACGCAGGCGGCACGAGACTGCTGCAGCTCGGGCTCGTTTGTGACCAAGCTGTACAAGATGGTGGACACGGAGCCCGCGACCATTGTGTCATGGATTCGAGGTGCGTCATAGTGTGTGTGTGTTTATGTTTACTGTCTGTGGGCGTCTGTGGAGGGCGTTTTTGCTCACCTTTTTCTGGTCGATGGATGCAGGTGGCACGGCGTTTTGCATTGTGGACCCCAAGATGATGGCGGAGCACTGCCTCCCCAAGTACTTTCGCCACCGCCGTTTTTCCAGCCTGATCCGTCAGCTCAACTTTTACAGCTTTTACCGCGTGCAGGAGGGGCAGCTCACGATTTACCAGCACTCGTTCTTCCGCAAGGGCCGTCCCGATTTGCTCGTGCACATCAAGCGGCGCGGCGCCGGCAAGGCCAAGGACCCGTGGTTTGACCCCCTGGCGTCGCCGCCCAAGAGCTCGCCGGTCAGTAGCATGCCCATGAACTCGCTCATGGTGTCGGCGCCCTCGATGGACCAGCAGATGCGCAGCATGGCGACGATGGCCGACATGTCGGCCGCCGGCTCGCCCTGGATGGGCCCGCAGTCGTGCTACTCGCCCATGGCCAAGCCATTGATGGGCTCGATCGACAACATGTCGCCGGCGTTGAAGCCCGGCATGGCCATGCTGGCCCCGCCCGTGGTGGATCTTGGCGCCAGTGCCTCAGCGATGGACAGTGACAAGTACATGGAGAGCAAGCGTTGGGGTGGCGGCCACTTGCTGGACCTGCAGGAACAGAAGAGTGCGTTCAACAGCCACCACGCGATCAAGTCGGACCTCGCGTTTGCCGAGATGTCCAACCTGATGCTGACGTCGGTCGGTGTGATGAAGCCCATGGCGTCGACCACGACGTCGACGGCCGTCTCGGCCGCGATGGATATTGACATTCAAGACTTTTTGACGGAAGACTGCACCATCAATGCAGGTCTGCCCGAGAAGAGCTATGGTGAGGAGCGAAGCGCCCCCAATGGCGCGCAGCTGATGAGCAGCGCCGCGAATGCCAAGCGCGCCATGGTGGCTCGCAACTGTCTGAAATGGGACATGAAGACTGACGACCACTGCAATTATCCAGAACGCGACAGCATGAGCTCAAGCCACGCGGACGATGATGCCACCTTTGAGCAGGAACTGCTACTCGACTTGGCCAACGTGGAGCCCGGTGCCTGGGAGGTGCCGCTGTCGCCGCTGAATGACGAAGAGGATATCATGCCATGGCTGGACCTGTGCTTTTAACTGTGCCACGAGCTAGAGATGAAGAAGGCTCATCATATTTATGAACGGTCAGCCGCGTGCACTGAACGGGCAGGATGGAGGTTAAGCAAGCAGTTGGAAAGGCATGGTGCCAAGCAAGTAGGTGTAGAGTAAGTATGTAGCAGAGTGTGCCAAGACGACAGAGAGCAAGTAGCCGTAGTTGTAGGTTTGGATTTAATATTGAATAGCGATTATTGTGATACCCACCGCCAGCTTCGCGACGCTGCGTCATGCCAAGCCAGACCAAGGGGTACATTTACTGGAAGCGATGGCATCCGGATTGCTCTGGAATACTACTTGTAGGACAGATTTGAGATCCGGTCGAGACCGAGTAACAGGTTGATATACAAATACACACACTACAAGATGACGCAAAGAATATGGTGAGAGGAGGAAAGAGATGTCGCGATGATAATGTCCAGACCGTTCCAGAGGGTACAATTGCGGCATCAACTTAGATTCATTCGCACTGAACGCCACGGTTTGTTGGATGAAATGGTATCATTAAGTGCAGCTGCCGACGCATGAGGAGGAGGAAGCCAGTGGGAAAAAATGACGGCGTAGCCGGATAACTTCTGTGTGCTTGCCATTCTCCATGCTGGCCATATTAGTAAGCGCAGTGTATTTGTCTGTGACACACAGATACAAAGAGAGACACAGACGTACACACGCACACACACACACACACACACTTCACATTTGCTTCAGCTGCTCGTGCGTTCAAGCCTTGCCGTCCAACTTCAAGATGATTCGATCAAGTGGGAAGCCAATGATTCGGATCTTGTAGTGTGTGTAGAAGAAGCAAGGGGGCAGATGACCACCGGGAGTGTTGTTGGCCTTAGATTGGGTGGTTTCAGCTGGTGTACGTGTGTGTTTGCATTCATTCGTGGCGGTGGCCTTAGCGTTCTTCCGTCCAGAGCGGCAGTGGTTTCTCTCTTCTCTGTGGGTATATGTACATCCCGGCAACCCAAGGCGCAGGGTGTGTGGAAGGAAGGAAGGAAGGATGCTGAAGGAGCGCCATCGATTCTCAGATTTTCTCCGCCTCCGTGAATACCATTGGATGCATCCGCTCACTTTGTCGTTTCACCATTCACAGCGCAGCCACTTTGCATACATACAGTAGTTCCCCGGCTCCCAGACGCGCGGCATACTCATCGCGCCTCAGCTTCAACCTCAACAAATGGCCATATTGAAGTGTGCTTCGTACCCAAAAAAACCGTAGAAAACCTGGTTATTTTATACATCTGGCTTCCATCCCACGCTATACAATATACGTGTTGTAGGATGGGGGCTCAGGATGGCCCAGTGTGTGCCGGACGCCCATCCCATCACACTTTCCGTGCTTGCGAGCCCACCAAGTCAGCAATCCGTCTGGTTACGATGCTGTACATGTATACCGACTTCCACCCGCACGTATACGGTACGACAGCTCCGTGAGCCCGAGGAGAAACTCCACCAACTGGTACAAAACCGATAACCAGCTCTCAACTGGTCTCGTCGCCAGTATTTGCCACCACACCATCGCCACACCGTTTTGCAAACACCCGCAGCGCCAACCCCACGAAAAAGCGGAGCGGCTTAACGACGAGAAGGAGCGGTGATGAACGTCGATGGCGCGAGCGATGAGAGCGATTACGAGGACGGCCAGGGTGTGAGCGACACCGAGTACCTGCTGCACGATCTGTGCGAGCAAGGTGCACTCCCCCGTCTGCGCGAGCTGCTGCCGCGCAAACCAGCCGTCTCTGCGGAAGCGGCCGGCCACGATGACGAGGCCCAGCGCCTGCGTGTGCTGGCCACGGAAAGTTATCTGCTGGAAAAGGACGACATGGGCTGCCTACCGCTGCATGTGGCCGTGATCCACCAGCACCTGGAGTGCGCGCTGCACCTGCTCACGTACTCGGAGCCGCTGGCGATGGCCATGCTACGCATGAAATGCGCCGACCTCAACACGCCGTTTGTGCATCTCGTGCTTCGTGTGGGTGGCGTGAACGCCCCACTGGCGACCTCGCTCATTGCGGCGCTGTATGGCGCCAGCGATGGCATGGCGGCTTCCTGCTCAGGCGATCTGCGTGCGCTTCTGCGGGACCTGCTCCTGGCCAAGGACGATGAGGGCAACACGGTCGCGCACCTCTGTGCCATGTTTGATCTGTCCAGCTGTCTCGAGATCATGACGGCATTTCTACAGGCCGATGCGCAGGAGGAAGATGGTGGTGGTGGCGATGGCGGCGGGATGAAGAAGCTGGCGGCGCGTGGCAACCGTGTGGGGCTGCGTGCGCTTCACGTGGCCGTCAAGTTTGCCAGTCTGGAGGTGATGCGTGTGCTGCTGCGTTCCCTGTGCGTGGATGTGAATGCGCGCTCGTCCCTCAAGCAGACGGCCGCGCATGTGGCTGCGCAATGGGGGCACCTCGATGCGATGGCGTTACTGCTAGAGCCACGTGGTACCGATGACGTCCAGCCCCTGGACGTGACGCTGCTGGACCTGTACGGTAGCACGGCGCTGAGTATTGCCCAGCGCTGCGAATTCCACGACATTGTCGGATTGTTGCACGCTGCGGAACATGGCGGCGGCGTGACCGACTTAATCCGGACGCATGCGCCGGACGCGCGAGCCATGGACCGTAGCATCTTCTATTCACATGGCGACGCACTGCGGCATCTGCCCATGGCGTTCCACCGCCGCGGCGGACCGGAACCTCACCCGGAGAATCCGGAGCGCGTGGACACGCTCGTGAATCCGGCGTTTGGCATCCTACGCTCACGGGAGTTTAACCGCGCCAACGTGACGTGGCAGCACGACGTGGCTCGCGTCGACATGGGCGATCTCCTGCGCGTGCACGAGTATCACTACGTGCAGAAGATCCGTGGCCATTGTCAGCAGCTCGCGCATCAAGTAGGCATACCCGTAGGAG